>KZ308563.1:538555-581917 GCA_000376725.2 Ladona fulva | reverse complement strand
GCCTCTGTTACTTCTTCTGGGAGAATAGAGGGGGTATTTTCTGAGTTTTGTGTTTCTTCTTGGGTTTCCTCTTCAACATTTTCTGTATTCTTGTATAAGTTGGTGAAGTATTCGGTTACTGCCCTCAGTATTGCTTGTCTATTTGAAGTTTTTGTGCCATCTTCTTTCTGGACGACCAAGATTACACCAATACGACCAATATTAAAGGCACTCTCTTGTTTAATGAAATACAGCACAACACTGCAATTGTCTCAAGTCATTGCCAAGTACCGCAGCGTTTTCAATTTCATCGTTGAAAAGAGCTAAAATGCCGGAAAAACGAATTAAACGAGGGCTTAGAAAATAAATGAGTTTTGCGGAAACCCGATTATAATAAAAGAAGGGAACTTCTTAAATCGTCTTCTCGTTTTCCCGAACAACGTAGCTCGAAAAAATTGACTTCTATTCGATTTAGATGATTCAATCATACGCGTGTAATCTTGTTGCCCGTTACCACGTCTTAGTTAATGGATTATATTTTACCTTTCGGTAAAAGACAGAGAATATTTCATGTTTTAGTTTCTTATGTATCACTTTTATTGATAACACTGATAATAAGATACATGCTGACGAATGACCTATGCCTAAAATGGCATAATCATGGCACTATTTCTTGTTGATTACAGTGATCTTGTCGGATAATGTGACAATTGTAATTCAATCGAATGGACCTTTTCCATTCCATTCTGGCTCATTGTCAGTGAAGAAAATGGCGGCAAACTACCTCAATCCTCGTCTTATCGTTCCCTCTCAAGAACTAACGTGGAAAGTTTAAGACCTTAACCGGTCTCCAGGCTGATTTCTGAATGGACAGATAAGTGTGTTATTAATGCAATTATTTTTAGTGCAATGAATTTGTGGAGTAGAAAAATATAATCAATATAAAGCCTCCCACAGAGTGACTTTTCCTCAATTGACTCAGTAGATAAAACTCAACCCAAGTAGAAGAAGCAAATATATGGAAACTTGTTTATCTAAAAGCAGTTGATGTCGTTGACTATATTCCTTCAACTATAATTTTCTGAGAATGTGAGTTTTCTACAAATGCAGAGGCTCGGAAAGTGCTTTCAGCTCACTATTCAAATAATAAGGAAAAGACAAACTGATTGAACAAAGGATTATAAATTGAGTTGCCATTGGTACTAAATTGTCTGATATTCCATGTTAGGGGAAAAGATTACCCCATTTCGTCAGATATAATCGTGTCAGAGACAGAGTCAGAGTGGACATATTTTGAGGTATGAAATGCAAACGGACAGAGGCCGTGGATGCATCATTACCTCTCCTCCTTGCGGAGGTCATCTGAGTCCCGTCCTTCATCAATGGCTGATGATAAAGGCCCGACGGAATGGACTGTCATCTAGACTACGGAGGAGAAATGCACCTTCCGAAGGAGTATGCTATCAAAGACCAGCGTTTGGATGCAACGAGTCTTGGGCAAGGATCTTCTTAAACATTTTATGTTAAGTTCATTATATAGGATATTAGCGGACGACAGGGTAATTTATAGGGAATTTAGATTAGATAAAATGATGAAATGGTGCGATGATTGACGATTAGAGCCCAATATAGACAAATGCTTAATAATTGACTTTATCGAAAGGAAAAATGCAAACGATTATTCCTACAGATTCCGAGGGAAAACTTCAGCAGCAGTAGAATCGGCGAAATGTGTTGGAGTAACCCTTACAAACAACTTAACATGGGGTATCCACAGTTGTAATATCTGTGGAGGAGCACTTAAGAAACTCGGATTCGTTAAGAGAATGGTAGGAGGTAGAAAGCAAAGGAAAGTCCGCAAACGAATTTAGAGTGCTTTGCATCATCCGGAATATGCATGTAGTGTATATCCCGCAGTTGTATTCCAGAATTGGAAAATGTACAGCGAAAGGAGATACGTTTTGATAAAAAATGTTACGAGAAGTTAGTGATTGTTACTATAATGCTTCAGGATGCATCCTGAAGCATTCTTCTCTAGAAGATAGAAGATTTAAACAGGGACTCAATTTATTCAATGCGTTCAGAGAAGGTCCTTTTTTAGAAGATGTTGCCGATATTATGCGTCCTCTCGATTACATAGTCCGTCCTAATTCTGAGAGAAAGATTAGAGAAATAAATGCTAGAACAAGTCGTTTCAAATATTCATATATTCCGCGAACAATACGCGAATTTCATCGATTAGGGAAGTAGAGTCAAGGTGCATGCACCCACTGCCACACGCCGAAAGGCGACTTGCAGAGTATATTTGTAGATGTAGATGTTTTCTGACCATTTTCACAGATACTCTACTGTTTCTAACAGAAATCAAGATGGTGCGTCGCATTTTTCCATGTAAACTAAAGACACACATCTTACGAATAAATGCTGTGGATAGCTAAAGGCAGTCACGTATTTTCGTGTATAAACAAAAAACATATAAATGAAATATTACATACGTACATTTCGCAGTGAATAAGAAATCAATTCTAATGAACCAAGCAGACGGAGTATAAAACATCGAGAATGATTGTTTTGGTTCAGTTTCATTAATCTTTCTTTTTGTATAGAATTCTTAAATATATTTATAATATAGAAATTAAAGTTAATTAAACCGGCCCCTCTCGAGTATTTCCTTCAATCGATTTAGAAACATATAAATGATTTGATAAATTTACTTCGCTCCTTAAAATTTGGTATTCTTCTGTTCTTCTAAGGGATGGTAATAGGAAACTGGCCCCCAATCGTTTTTCCCGCTTATCAAATGAAACATTTCGATCAAAATACTCTTCAAATGTTTTAACGGCTACTTTATTTCAAAAGCGAAAGTACGTCAGTCTTGAAAAAACAAAACAGTCAACGGCAAAGACTATTCCCTGATCACCTTCAATCTATTCGATCGGTCAATCGTCTATTCCGTTAATTAGTTTGATTACCTCGACAATCGCTGTTACGTAAACAATATATAGCGACCAAACTTAATGCTACATTTCTGTTAAGATATGGCGCCAGGAACACGAGCGGGACGATACTTTTTAAGGAAGATAGTGGCGCGTAATTAGTATTTTGCCCATACACGAGTACTTGGCAAGCTGCAATTCCGATTCGCCCGCGGGCCGCACTTTGTCCAACCCTTTCAGGCATTTTCGAAACATCTTTAACCGTCTTCAATTCTCCGATGGAGTAATTCCATTTTCAGTGGAAAAAAACGGAAGTGGTTTCGGTGAGAAGAAAATCAGACCGCCGCATCCTCCGATCAGCATAATTGTGATGGGTTTTTTGCGCCGATTAAAAGTCATTTCAACGAAACATTCTCACGCTACCACTCGCCGCTGTTAAGAGTTTGGTACGAGTACGAGTTAAATGGAGGAGAACGGCGACTGGAAAGCGGAATTTCAGAGCGAAGCTGGAAGTTGGCGACTCAGCATCTGCCACGGAGGACAACGCACGGATAACTAGTCAATATAAACAATAGCAACATTTCTGTAATAACAACATCCTTGTGGAATTCACTCTGAGATCGGAATACAGGGGAAATGCTCTCTGAAATTTTAAACCGAAATATACTACAAATCTTTTGACGTCACCACCTGCAGAAATAGTAATTCACTTATTCCTATAATTCAAAATTCCCCTTTGTTACCCTCTTTCAAAAAGCGTTATCCGAAAAAAAAAATCTGTAACAAATTCGCATTGACACAGACACTATCTAATCCATCAAATTTTCACTCATATTCTACGTTTTAATCCCTTTTCACTATCCTCAATTCTTCTTACTCTTTCCATCCTGTTTAGCACATTATTCTTCGTAATTCATAAACTGGAAATATGTCAATTTCCTGTGCTACATTTGTAAATTTTCTGGTTAAATTTGGGAATCCGGGCACAGTTAATTCGAAGATATCAGCCTTTTCTGTTATGTTTTTATTCTAATATCTAAACTGTCAAACTTCTTTCCTATATTGGTTTTGATTAAATAGAAGATGGGAATTTTCAATCTCAATTTCAACCAATGGACCCTTGACTGGTCTCGTCTTGAAATTAGCTTCTTTTCTGTTCCAACCACTGATCCAACCACTTTTCCAACCATTACAGCCACCTCTGTACGTACAATTATTCAAAACAGCCAACCAACCTTACGTAACCCAACATATCCATTACAAATTTCAATCATTATTTAATTTATAATTAATCTCAGACAAAAGCTGGGCAAGTCTAATTTTCCTTCACGATCAACCATTATACTGTCCTTTTTGTCTCGCCTCAACTTTCTTGTTTTCAGAATCGAATAACTATTAATTAGGTAGCTGTAGCTTAATTTTCTCGGATGTATACAGTGCTAGAAATATAAAATTTAAAGTTAAAGGAAATGCTTCATTAACCTTGAGGTATTCTTAAACACGACTAGCAATATGAACACTCCTTGTAACGCGAAGAAATAATTCGTAAAAATCGAGTTTTGTCGAATGGACGTTACACGAAACTAAAATTTCGAACAGTATGTAACTATCTTTGTTATAAAAATTCTTCAAAATGGACCCAACAACTTGATCGATGAAATATACATTTTTGTTCCATTTAGTAATGATTGCGACCTCAGTCAAATACAACATCAATAGTAAATAATTATGGGGATAGAATGTATATTTAATTGTTTATCCCTGTGAGTATCATAGTTGGCAACCGAATTTTTTGCTAGCCAAATAATAACGTTTTTCCAAGTCCTATGCACTCGAATATCAAACTTTATGGAATTCAAAATTATGCTCTTTATTACAAGAAAAGCGACTTAATATGACTTTTGATCTCGAAAATAATTATAAATATTTCATAAATAATTCGGCGACTTTTACTCAACCGAAGAAAATCGTTGAAGAAAGCAAAAAGCCATAAACTGAGTAAGCGGTGCCTCAAAGGAATACTTACAATCCGATTATACGTAAGCGTTATCTTCAAAAGCGTCCACTTTCTGCATTCTCTCGAAATAATAAAACAAGAAATTCGTTCGCTGCTAAAAGGGAATCCTAACTATTCACATCTCCGGCCTTTATTGTGATATCAGATGGCGTGACATTCACTCGGTTATCATTCAGAGAAACACGACTGTAGATTTTCGTGACTTCCTCCGTAAAGACATCGACACCTTGCTAATGAATAATATCATACATTTAGCACTTCTTTAGAGTTCTGACGGACATTATAATTACAGCCTTACCATTTCAATCACCACTATCAATTATGCAACTAAATTTATTAATACATGCCAGTACTTGCTGAGTTTGCGCCTCATTTAAAGCATATTTAGCTTGAATGTTTTTGCATGACGATAGCAAACGTTTCATTTCTTAATTTTCCAATTAAAACTTTGAAGTTAACTTTTCCGAAATTACCGAAGCAGCTATGACGATCTTTCTATTAGTGACCGAAGATGAGAAATAACTCCTCAATTCTTCAACACGGAAAGCATAGATAAGATATAGAATATAGACATAGAACAAGAAATATAGTGGAAATACTTAACTAAATTTAGGGTGGTCTCTTTGAACATTTATTCTATAAATAAATGTTTCAAATTCGGGGTCTTTCCGATTTTAAGTATGCAGTCAATCGCCTTAATATATCAGCTCGTTGACGAAACAAGTCGAATAAAAACCTGCTGCGGAAATTACCAAGTATTCTTTCTTTCAGTATGTGAAGATAGAAAAAACTTTTAGAAAACTTATTCATATAGTGTAATAGCGAAGAAGTTGTGCGAATGCGTGAGTTCTTTAACGACCTTACATGACAAATAAAGGGAATGAAAGAAAATCCAGGTATAACCCTTCTCAGTGCGCAAGTAAAGAGAATAAACTCCATGGTGAAGAGAATAGTTTGATAAAAGTGCTTTAGAGGATTTCTAAGACAAACTTATCTAAACCTAAGACTCTTTAACTCTTCAACTGCAAAAATATTTTGTGAATTTGTCCATTACGTATATAGAAATTTGATTTTTGGGTTAAAAGCTTTATAGGAGCGGTTGATCCATTTTTTGTCTAAATGAAACGAGATTTTGTTTTGCGCCTTACTCTTACCATTTACTATTGCTTTGCCTAAAAAAATTACGTAAGGATACAGAGACAAACGCCAAAATCGAGCATTTGGGAACAGCTTATGGATTAATATTCCGTTCTATACTGCAAGATTTCTTTAAATTTTACGCCTGGAGGCGTTATTCCTGCTACCATACGAATCGCACGTCGTGGCTTACGGTCAGACACATCCGTTCACCGAACTCTCTCATATGTACAAACGTATCCGTCCATAAGCACGCATATTTATGCGTACTGATGAATACCCAGGCCTATTTGCGCATGTAAATGCCCCTTTATCCATGCACTCATCGAAGGAGCCAAGGAATATCAACCACCTCTTGTCGCTTGCGCTGCCACGAGCGCGTTGCTCAATTTTTTTGGACGTTTGAATCTTCGCTCGGCTGAAGATTGATTTCCGTCGGTTGTGTGTGTTTAAGAGAGTCCTTTTGTAGTTGGAAGGACGTCTTCGGGTTCCACGAGCTGAGGAGGTCCCCGACAATAAGTCCACTTGCGCAACCGCCGAATTTGCGATGATTCCTTATAGTTTTCCATTTACAGAATTAACGCCAACATAGTAGAAAGAAGTATCATTCAGAATAATCCGAGTTAAAAGGGCAAAAACAATAGTTGACAGTAAATAATACAGGCTTCAATTATGAAATTATTCATAAAAACCATACGCTTTATGCACTCGCTAGGTTATATTCTCATTTTAATCTAACAAATGGATAGCGTCCTTTAGTGACTACGTGTTACACGGATAGTAAAATAGCCAGGTATCCGCTAGATTTTTAGAATTACAATATCAAATAGTAAGTTATGACTGCGAATTAAATTCTCGTTAGCATAAAAACCATTAAAAAATTGGGATTTTCCCAGAAATTGGTAATCTGGAGCTTCCCGTTTGCCTCTGAATGTGAGTTCCGCCTGCCGAGATGAGTATTTTATAACCTTTTAATCAAAACCCCTCATTTTTAGTAATAGAACAGTACTCCGATGGTAACGCCCAAGCGCCGAACCTTAGAGATTAAGTTAATATAAGCACTACTCAATATTCAGGAATTGTATTTTGAAAATCTGATTGCTGTTTGTTTAACTCGTGGCTAATCTCTGAAAAACTACCACCCGTCATGAAATTTAAAGATTTAAATGTGGGAAAGAATACACTCATAATGAGGTTGTATAAAATCTGATAAAAATCAGTGACTAATACAAACGGTGTTTACTAATGTAAATAAAATGAGTATCATCCATATTTATCAAGATTAATTTCTAGTATAGTTATCTGCCTGAGTTCTGGTGGATCTTCATCTACTTTGCTTTTAGGACTCCAAAACCGATGGAGAGGGAATTAGGCAGGATGATGAGTGATATATTCTTCCCCATCCCACTCAGCCAGTTAGAATGCCAAGAGTAGAGAAATCCTACGTAATAGCAACACCCTTTGAATAACACTTAGCGGAACACTGAAAAAGGTTTGCCCAAAATGGCAGCCAATATTCACTCACCCCTCAGCAGCTTCCATTCAATCACATGCGAGAACGAGATTAGACAAAAGTGAATGAAAGATTCATTTTCATCAATTCGATATCAATTGAAAAGTCTGTAATTTGTTTATTTACAAGTTTACCGCCGCAGCTAGACCAAGTGTTAGATATGAATGGAATGGAGGACATGGATGATCATATAAATTACAGTGATAGCAATAATCAGAGCGCGAATCCAAATTCCGAGGTACGTAGTGAAGGGTAAAAGTTCATGTTTCTATTTTATCGATTGTCTCTTTAAAGTAAATGCTTCTCCTTCCCAATTATTCCCATTAGCTAAAAAACGAGGCTCGGAAGAAAGGAATTGCTCCACTTCCATCTGCCACGCACTTCTCTCGTATTTTCGCTGCATTTTTTTATAAACTCACTTCGCAATAAGACAGTCATACTTCGTTCAAGTGTCTCTCTCTCTCAACCCTGATTTCCGGATTGATAACTTTCTGTCACGTTCATAGAAAGAGCGATAGAGGAGCAAATAGAGTGTGACGTCATCTGGTCACCCAACAATGCCGCCGAATCATTGTGTGCGGAGGACGCCACTGTATTTGGAGCGGGACGAACGGAAAGCAATGAAAATCGAGTAACGCAAGTCTAAATTTGTCTTGGCGTAGTGACATCGATGCGTCCAACGATCACTCCTGAGCACTGGACCAGGGAACAGTATAACTTCTCCGCTCTGTTAGCTGCGCGGAATCGTAAAGATTCAGAAATCGACCGAATCACTCGCAGAGGAGACTTTACTAAACTGCCATTGGTCGGCGGACGGATCATACTTATTCTATAGAGTTTTATAGTTACGAATGGATAATGGGCCAGAGATACAGGCATCTACAGTGAAGTTTTATCACATCACTTTACACTTGATATGGTTAAAAGAAACCTTTGAATGTTCCACAATGCATCTGTTGAAAACGTTTTTTGAAATGTATAAAGTTTTCTTTAAACCATCTGTGCCGATTTGTAGACAAGAGGGTGGTTTTTGAGGGTTAAACCCTCTCTATTAGAACAGGGCCAATGATAAACAATAATATGAAGTTTCACATGGTACATACGTAAACGTAAATGTTTTTAAATGTAAATTTTTATTAGATTTTTGGTGGAAGTTATCCTGCCCCTGGATCGTTGACAATTAATCCATGGCTCTGAAACCCCCCACAGAAAAATCCTAGCTACGCCCCTGCATATACGTTATACCCCTCTAGTCTATTCTCCAATTTAAATTCACTTCCGATTGTCCGCTATATTCTCTTCATATTTGTACGAATCTGCGAGGTAACCTCCAAACAACATCTAAATAACATTTTTCAATTAACATAATCACGGATACACGAAAATATAATCGAATAAATCAGGTGTTCTTAGTTTGTTCTTTAAAAGGGTTATGGAATTTCTTTCATAGAAGAGCAAATTTATTGAGAACAGGGTCGGACCTCATTTAAAGGAGCAGGCCATCATAGTGTAGCGTACTGAATTAATAAAAATGCTAAGTGAACTAAGAAAGAATGTTCCCCATTTAATTTTCACTCAATTGAGATGCAAAATAGCAGATGCGTTAACTCGCTTTAAATGGTGAAGAAAGAGCTCCACTGAATGGGAAAGGACATATATGGCCTCAAAGATTTCAGGATTCCCTGAATAGGGTCGAAAAGGACCCTCAGAGGTAGATAAACTCTGAATGCGACATAATTGCGCTACTGTTTCAACTTTTCTACCTTTAACTACGAAGTTGTTCTTTGAATTTCGTAGGAATTGGGCTCTTTACATGATTTATAATCGAATTCACTGAAACTACGACGTTTATTTTTTCCTCTTAATCAATGGACCCTCAGAATTCCATGGGCGGCTTTCGAAGAATGGCTTATAGAGGACTCGGAGGTGCTATAGTGTACCGTTTGCGTCAGTATGCGCACCATGGAGGAGAAGAAGATCGAGAATGTAAAGAAATGAAAAAGAAAGCGGGTACACAACACTTTTTCGAGGACGTCGCGAAGATCCCCGCCCGATTCCCTTTATTTCGGCACCTCTTTAAGTCACACCGTAATTGTTCCCTTCTTCCAGCCTTCATCTCTCCAGACCCTTTCTTCTCTCGCCTGTCCATCACAGCCGATGTATTCTCCGTAGAATGAATCATTATTTCATCTCTACACCACCCATCATCCTTCTACCTGCATCCTCCACTTCACCCGTCACTCTCCTCCGACCTCTTACCCTTGGCAACGAACCCTACTCCGAAAGGATCTTCTTGGTAAACCGAATGCACCAACGCTCTGCGTTCACCATTTCCCCGCCCCAAACATTCTTCATCGTCAATTTATATGTAATGTTTTTCTTGTATGCTGTACAAAAGAGTGCCAAATTATATACGTAGTGCTTTATTATTAACATTTAACCATCATCCTTAGGTTACAAGACAACTTTTTAATTTAAGAATTCAGAAGAAAAACTAAAGTCTCTAAAGACAACTAAAATCTCTAAGAAGTCACTAACGAGTGATGAGTTTTGTTTAAGTCTTCTTGAATGGCAGAATTGACAATGAAAGAACTTTTAGAAGGAAATGTGTAAATATTGTAAAAAATGAGGAAATAATGGAAATGCATTCACTAAGGTGTCCAACGTTTTTAATTTATGTTTTATCTTGTCGATCTTTTTTCTGTGAGCTCGTAATTTTGCTGTTTCAAGTGGATTTTTGTAATTGTAAATATTAGAATATTTTAAGCAAACTATTACAACAACTACTACTAATTTAAATCAATTGATATATAATAAAAACCATTAAAAAATTGGGATTTTCCCAGAAATTGGTAATCTGGAGCTTCCCGTTTGCCTCTGAATGTGAGTTCCGCCTGCCGAGATGAGTNAACCTTTGACGCGATCTTGGAGTCAAAATATCGGCAACCGTCAGAAGTCTAAAAGAATTATCAGGTTATTTAAAAATATAAATTAAACTGTGTGAGAACTTAATTATGTAAGTCTCTAACCTTCGATGATTGCGGGGGTATTTTAGTTAATTAATTAACTAAATGTAAAGAAAATGGATTCATATTTACTTATTTCATAACTGTAAACAGGGGGTTTACCTATCGGACGAGGCAAGTTGTTAAGCTATATTACCTGACTTGGTGGAATACAGAGAGGCAAATTAAAATCAGTATAATTGTTACCACAGTAAATGACACTGCAGAATACCCATATAATCTGCTAAAAATGAAAGCGGTAGCAAACAATGAATGTCGTTGAAAATTCACAGCTAAAGCCTTCCTTACAATGCTGTGTTTAAAAAAGGACGGAAAATAGAAAATGTATAATTATAGCACGAAGTTTTTATTAGACGCGAATTCCCAATCAAATGGAAATATATTTGGTTGCCTTCTCCATCTTTTGCATGTTCCTCATTGCCATTCCCGTACTCAGTGAAGGGAACGAAATATTCATTGATTTCTTCCACAGTTTCATTCCATAATTCACTTTATGGAGTCACAAACGTATGAATGCGAACTAAATTAATTTTCGTTAAAGAACAACAGTATTGCGCTTTTCTAATATCTGCCCTGACTGCGTGGGAGAGTAAATTCAAATACACGCTGACATTGAAATTCTGACATTCTTGGGTTCGCATCACCTGTTTTGTTAATCGGCGAAATTAGGAGAAATGAAAAAAACTTAGGTTGCATTTCTCCTTAAAAAAAGATGTGAGTGAAAGGAAGTGCCTTTTGGTATGGTAGCGTGCACTCACATCCGGGGCCCGCAGACACTTCTTATTCTTGGAAAGCGACCGTGCTTACGTACGAGCTTTGAATAGGACAAGGATAAACAGCCCTTCTGTCTGTCTAGCTACAGCCGGTGACGACAGATACTGCACCGTTGAAGGCTTCCTTAATAAAATCTCCCGTAAACAGTGAATTCTGGATTCTGTTGGGGAAATGATTTGATTAGAAATAATATCGGTGCTTATATATTTAACAGTGACGTGTTTTTTCAAGTGCTGGTTCACAATATCTCTTCTTTAGTAAAAAGCTTGAATTCACTTTCAAAGGTGGTTGAAATAGATTATTTTTTTTCTAAAGAATGCACAGGTCCTAATGTTCGATTCGTCACTTGTTGATACCCTATTCAGACGATTCATTTACTTCTCTCCCCCCCAAACTTTCAACCCGCTTCCTTATAAACTTTTATTTTCCGTTGCCTTCCCCCACACTCTTTTCTGTGTCCGTAGCCGTTTTCGGTACGGACCCCTGATGCTTTCTAAGTTTCTTGCCTGAGTACGAGCATCATTGGCTGGAACATCTTACTCAAATAATTAATTGTGTTTATAAATTCGATATTGGAAGGCGTGACTTCGAAGAAAGCCATTATAGAATGAAAACACTTCAGGACTGAAGATGTAAACACGCTTATGAAACCGGTCGCCAATAAAAAGTTCCTGTGGAAAAATACAAAGTGTTTTCATTCTATAATTGTGTTTACCTTCAACCACTTGGCACTATGAATGATATATTCTTGGAACGATTGACAAAGAAGGTTACTGTATTTCGCACAGAAATTTTTACTCAACTGTAGAAAGCTAACCTACGTAGAAATCCGTAATATATGTGGACGAACACTTAAGAAACTCCGATTCGTGAAGAGAATAGTCGGTAGGAGCGAAGGAAAAGTCCGTGAGCGATTTTAAGTTGCGTTGGGAAGGCTTCGTCAGGAATATGCCTGTGGTGTATCGTATATCACGCAGACAAGTTGTATTCGAGAGTTATAAAAATGGGCTCCCGGATAGCCAAGTGGGCAACGCGTTTGACTTCGGTGAAAGCGGTCCCGGGTTCGATTCCTGGTGGGAGGCTACGTGCGAAATGACCTTAGCTGTCGAAGCACTTTTAACAATTCAACTACTACTAATTAGAAAAATTACAGTGAAAGGCGATACGTTTCCTAAATGAATGTTGAAAAACTCACACTCTCACAGAAATCAGTGTGTTACTCAAATGCTTCAGGACGCAGGATGGGAATCTGTAGAGGATAGAAAGTTTAAACAAAGATTCAATTTACTTAATGCGCTCAGAGAAGGCATTTTCATAGAGATGTAGCCGATATAATGCGTCCTCTCTTTTACACAGTCCGTTCTAATTCTGAGAGAAAGATTAGTGAAATAAATGGTAGAACAAGTCGTTTCAAATCTTCATATATTCCGCAAACGTTACGCAAAAGTCATCGATTAGGGAAGTAGAGTCATGGAGCTGCAACACGCCAACTGGCGGCTTGCAGAGTGCATGTATAGATGTAGGTGAAAATCCGTCAAAAAGTGCATTTTAAAAATCGCCGATATAGTGGTACTTTTGAAAGACTCCAACATGGAACGCATGAGAGTTCGAACTTTGAGTTCGGCTGGAAGTTTATTCAAAAGACGCTTCCATGTATAAAATCTATACCATTTGCAACCATTCATTCCTAATCATAACGTTTAATGAAAGCGTTTACTTCAAAGAAACCATTTGGCCCTCCAAGATTCCGTTGCATCGAGAACTGCATGTATCCAAAGGAACCAGTTGCTTCCATCCCTTTGGCGTTAATTACCGATTCCACATCCCACGCAACTTCGAAGCACTCCTACGACAATGCACAGGACACCATCGATCAGGAAAACCTCTTTCGCCCGCGCTTTGTCTGCAAGACGGCACATAATGCACGAGGCCTCTCGAAGATCGCAGCTTTCGGAGCGGATTAACTTAAGTCGACATCAGCTGATGAAGGGGAGAACATCTCAATGAGATAAAACATTCTCTCCTCCTGATTAATCACTCCCAGACTGATTACCCTCTCTACGGCTTTCATTCTACCTTTGCTTTTTTGTAACCGATAGTCTCTATAAATCAACAGACCTGGGTTGCCATGTGAAGCGAAAAGGTGATCGTTTATCTAAACAATAACGTAAAATTTGAGAGTTTAAATAACGTATTTGAGACTTTAAAGTCTTCTCTTCCATTTAACCTATCGTCTCCGTAAATTAGGTCTAAGTTCTAAATATTACTAGAAGCTAATTGAAACTAATAGGGAACAGAAAAAGTAAGCTATGAGAAAGGAACTTTAATATTAACAAACCACAACATTGTGGTTTGTTAATATTAAAGTTTCTTTCTCATAGCTTACAATGATTTACCACCAAGTCAAGGCCGAGACCATCTCATCTAAACAGAAAAAGTGTTTGTGAATTAAAAAAACCTAAGTGAAGCTTAGGAAAACTATTCACAGCAGGAAGCCACCCAAAAAGAAGGGGTGTGTGAAAAACCTTCACAAACCAACTGAGAGTAATAGCTAAAAGATAGTAAAACAAATGCCGTTGTGATGGCCAATTAATGAAATGATAGTACAAGGATATATGGATAGCAATACAAGCGTGGGAATACTCAACAGGAAGTCAGGTACATATGAGTAAGTACATCATAAGCTACGCATAGAACTAGCTATAATTTTGGAATTCCCTGAGGAGCCGAATCACCAAATATTGCGTGAAATGAAGACTAAGTTGGAAAATGAAAAACTCGAATGAGTATTTCATTGGGAGAATTTGCGTACATACGTAAAATGTGGTGCTGCTAGCATGTCCTGATGAATGAAATTTTTTTCATTTGTCTTTTGGTACAGGATAGAGGAAAATGTATCTTTCGTTTACTTTTGTCTCATTTTTAATCATGGCTGTTTTGAAGTAAAAGCTACAGAGGTATAAGTGATACTGAACAATGACATGGATTAAGGTATTTCCTTTAGTGCGCCATAAAAAGTGTTACATAAGAAGTCATTGTACTTCAATTACGTAGATTTGTTCCGCTTATGGCATTCTGTCTCAGTGAGGAAAGCAATGGCAAACTACCTCACTCCTCATTTTCCCTAATCGACTCAGCCCCCTCTCCAAAGCTTTCCCGCTTTAGCCCTCTCAAACGGGCGGAGAGATGAGGATCAAACCAGCCTTCAGCCTCGAGATTTATAATCCAAATACGCTTTCGTAGCATAGCATTATTGTTAAAAGCGCTTCGAAAGCACATTTTCGCACATGGATCGGGGATCGAACCCGAGACCTTCGAAGTCGAAGGCGTTGCCCACTCGGCCATTCAGGAGCCTTCGTGTTATTGAATGCATGTAAATGAGCTTTAAATGTGTTTCCTTTTACATGAATGACAATAAGCAGTTTCGTTATGAAATTCCATAAAACAGTACGCCTACATCAATGAATTTTATAAGACTTACGATCGAAGAAATTATGTTTGTCATTTGATGGAAGACAATAACTCATAGTTTGCATATACCGATTATTAAGCGAAACATCAGCAGAGCGTAAGAAAGCACTCTTAATTCGAGTCTTAACGGCCACTTTCACTGAACAAACTCGCCACTTAGTAGGGTTATTAATGTAAACCGTAATTTTCATTATATTAAAAAATTTTAATTAGATTCAATTCTTCATCGATGAAATTACACTCTATTTGCGACCTAAGCAGTACTCCGTCAGTGCGAGATTTAATATCAAGAGGCGAGAGACGGTTTATCCCAGTATATCCGGCGCGAGACGGTTTGAATGAAATTAGCTGAAGAAATTAAATACTTCGATTAAAAACGTGGAAATAGTCCGAATTGATCGATATTTTCCTGTGGAGGAATCCAATTGGTGGACAGGGATGTCTGCCTCAAACTCAAAGAGGAGTCCTCATCCGTCCATTATCCGCTATAATCTTCCTTCCAAATCTTCCGCTCATTCAACTGCAATGTACGAGTGACCCTCACCCACTCCTGCAATTCTTCCGACCCATTCTTCAGAAGATATAACGAACGACCTTCCTTTGTTGTAAAAAGGAAGGAAGTGTGTTTTTGAAATATGGCGGCTGGCGCATGGGCGTGATCGGAATGCCAGTGGCGGAGTCGGTAATGCTTAACGCCGATTCTTTCATTATCTGTTATTTTAGTCGATCCGAAATAGTTTCTAACCCTCGTGTACACCAGAATCGACTTTCACTTAAGTTCTCTACCATTTGGTAGGTTTGTGTGCATTGATATTTTCCACTTGACGCCCCATTCTTTAATTTTTTTTACCACTTGCCCGCCATTATTATCGCCCAACAACTCTTGCCTTTGTCTTTTCCTTCTCTTCCTACCTTCAATTGTTTTCTCTGGCAATCCATCCCTCACAAAATTTTAAACACCCATTTCCTCTGCCTCCACCTTGTTTCTTCAATCGTAACCCTTTCTTCTCCTACCACTTCCTGCTGCATTATTCTATAAATCAGAAGACTTACTTTTTTCATTCTACGTCATATCCACATATCTCGAAGGCCTCAAATCTTTTGATGTCCTCTTTTCGAGGCCCACGTCTGACACCCATACAACAAAGCACTTTTCTATGGTAAATTATCTAATTCTTTCCAGACATTATACCTTTTACGAATAAAGCCTTTCCTGATCAGTTCCCTATGCTTCATGAAAGCTTCCTTGGTTCCTCCTATTCTTCTTCTAACCTCATTTGTGTACCATCCATTCCTAAAAATAAGAACACTACCCAAAAAAGGGAATTGGCCCACCAGTTCTTTTTCCCCATCCATCCTGACTGCTAATTAAGGTCAGTGTTGTCGCAGAAAGTGCAGAAAAGGAAAGCATTTTCTCATATTCAACGGTTGGCTTATTTTTATTGGTTAGTATCGCGGAATTCTATCATGTTGGAGAAATTGTAGAAGAAATGGGGATGTGGAAATAAATCGTTTGCAGCAGCGTTTCACAAAATCAAGAATACTACCCTTCACCCTGTCTTAGCTTACGCTAATCGCTTCACTCCTTCTCTAAATCGTCAATTTTATCTTTTTCATGATGATATTTTGATTGAAAATCGCAATTTTTTGCATTTCAATTTGCATCGAAGTTTAACAATTATTGCTCCTGTTTTCTGATCAAATGTTAAAAAAATCCGTTTTCTTGGAGATTTCGTCACTCTACATCCGAAAAATCTTTTCTCCACTAATTTACATTTGCAGATACGTATATTTTCATACATTTTCAGAGGCAATCGGTACATTTAGCTTTTCCGCAATTGCCGGTCCGAGCAGGTGCGCCCGTTCTTAAAATGACCAAATAAAAAGAAGAATAAAAAATTGTCGTTCTGCTGGAGACAGTCGTCTTTCGCTCCAAATCACATTCAAAAAAGCGAGGCCTCTGAATGCATTACGCGGAACAATGGCTCCTTAAAAATTCCCAAGGTGCCTTTGGGGTGAAAACGCATCAGCGTGCAAGAGCGATGGGATTCATAAATTTTGCACGAATTTCACAGCTGTCTCTGAGAGATATTCCCGAGAATCTATTCGTTGCTCTATTTATTTTCTTTTGGACGGAAGCGTACGATTTTTGAGGAGATTCGATAAGAGATAATCTAAGTAGAGATGAGCAAAGGTTGAAGATAATATTATAATAATGAATCGACTTCATTCCGGCGAGATTGAGACAATCAAGTCTCTTACATTTAACCCTTGTCATATGAAATTAAAAAGTGATAGCTTGAAAAAAGTGCCCAGAAGAAAACTACTTAGAGAGTTTATAAATCTAAGTTGGAAATTATGAAAAAATACACCACAGCAGGAAAACACCCGCAAGAAGGAGAAGGTGAAAAACCTGCGAAACCTACTGAAAGTTAACTAAGTGAATCCAAACATCTATATTTTATCAGACCGGAAATTCGCATATTTTCTCCTTATCTATTTACACGCAACAAAGGAGTTCACACCTTTCCGAAGCTGATCTGAGATGGCCAAGATCTCTTAATACTTCTATTCTATAGTATTAGACTAATGAAATAAATGGTAACTTCTTACATGCGATGAACCTTTGTGGTTTCTAAACTTATACTTGTTAAGGAATTGATTCTTTGTATGATAATATTGTTCATCCTAATTGATTAGCTACAATTCCATGAAATCATCCTAAATCAGATCGATTTTTATCCGTTGCCTTATAATTAGAAGCATCAACTACCAATAGGAGACAAATACCTTCTCTGGGAATACATTACCTTCATCCAGCTTCCAAGCATCGGAACGCTTTCGCGATATTTTAAATCCAAGGAATAGCCACGTCTATTTCTCAATCGAAGAGCATGAAATTCTTATTTTGGCCCATAAACTGACTGCATTTATTATGCTACATGGACTTGATGTACTTTGTACTTCAATTCTCTTTTCTGAAAAAACCGAGGATGTGAAATATTTTTGCCAATTGAATCATAAAATACATCAAATTGAAACAATGTAAAGCCCTTTTGTTGTTGATGAAGTTTATATTGGTTTTAGATACAGATCTTGCTTCCTTTGTGAGAAAAAAGCATGTACAGATCATTCATTACTACTCGTATTCACTGAACACTGCCACGACAGAGGAAACCAATTATCGGTATAATTATTAAAGCTATTTGTCGTCGAAACATGCAATGAAATCCAACAGCTGACGAGTGTAATTGAGTGAAAGCGGTCCCGGGTTCGATTCCCGGTGAGGGCCTACGTGCGAAATGACCTAAGCTGTCGAAGCACTTTTAACAGTACTACTACTACGAGTGTAATTAAGAGTCAATTTTATCTTTCGCCGAAAGGAGAACTAAATAGAAGAAAGTGAGCAGATGTGGATCACACGGGGAACACTCACGAAAGAAAGAAAGTGAAAGGAGAGGCGCTGTAACGGGGCATTTGAGGTCACGGTCGGCACATTCATATGCATTCGCTGCGAAAAAGGCATTCCCTCGGGGCAAATATTGCTGTACGTTGAGTTCATCTGTGGCGACGGAGTAAATAAACTCGTTTGGATGAATGAAAAATTATTCCAATCTACAACAGATCTGTTTCCGCTGCCCTTCTTGGGCGTGCGTTTTTCACACCGCGGCTTTTTCCCTTACGACCTTTACTGCGGAGTTCTTCCCCACACCACAATCTTTGTTTCTTCTTTTTTAATTATCTTTTACACTTATGATTGTATTTTTAAATCTAATTTCGTAAAATTTGCAATTATATGCGCAGCACAATCTTTGACGTCAGAAGTAAGGGATGCCCTTGAGTCTAACCTCGAAGAATAAAGAGTACTATAATAATATTTATAATTATTAACAAAGACATGAGAAGGTGAGTAATTTTGCTCCAAAATAATAAAAAAATGTTGCCATTCGCTGCCAAGCTCATGAAATGAAATACGTAGTATTCCAGACAGAGATGGGATTTCACAATAGATAAAGGAATATAAGAGTTAAGAGAATAGTCGGTCGGAGTGAAGAAAAAGTTCGCGAGCGAAGTTATTTCGCCTTAGACCTCATTTAAGTATGCGTGTTGAGTATGAATGTATGGGATCCTACCGATAAGTATTGTATTCGAGAATTAGGAAAGGTGCGTACTGCTCTCGGGAGGTTTCCGAGGGGATTCCTTACTATTATTATTCCCTACTATTTCCCTGCTATTTTGGATACTAGGAAGGGAATTTTTATTTTTATTTTACCCTCGAAAACGATTATCACAATGATTGTTGCCTATTTGTATTCTTTAACTGCCTGTATCTGTAAAGTCTTAATGCTGAAGGCTGGTTTGAATCTCATCCCTCTCCCGTAAGCAACGAAAAGCTTCAGAGAAAGGGGTGTGGCGACTAGGCAAAATGAGGAGTGAGGTAGTTTACCATTACTGAGACAGAATACTATAAACTGAACAAGTCCACGTATGTGAAGCACAATGACTCTACGAGTTACACTTTATATAGCATTCAAAAAGGAAAGACTTAAATGAATGCCATTATTCAGCATCACTCATACCTCAGTAGCTTTTATATCATCACTGTAATGAACGAAACTGAGACAAAGTAAACGAAAGGTACATTTTCTCTATCCTGTGCCCGAAAGCAAATGTAAAATATCCCATTCATCGGGGTACTGTAGCAGGAGCAATTTTTACCTATAAACAAAATAAATTACTAATTGAAAAACGAAAATTTATATCCAGTCTGACCACATTTCCTTTCCTATCAAAACCGTATTTGTGATTCCTCGAACTTTATTTCACCTACTTAACGAGGTATTAGAAGTTCCATACTTTTCCGCTTTAAATTAGCAGCGTTAGCCTAAGGATAATTTCACTAAATATCTTCCGATATACTCTTTTTTGCATGGCTGAGTCTGTTTGTATACTTCCCATTTGATTCCCGAGGGACTCGCCATGAAAATGCCCGATGTGCGGAGCTTCGCTGGAAAAACTGTTTGTTAGCAAGAAGAGGCGAGCGAGAGACATCGTCCCACGCACGAGGAGGGTGTGTGCCGAGGGATGCGTGAGTTATATAGTGTCACGTAGACGCGAAAGCCCATTGTTGTTGGGAAGTGGATAAGAAAGCGGCGCATCTGGATGCCTTTCGAAGGCCAATGCACGCTTTTCATTGAAGAGCACGACTTCGTTTGTGACCATTTCCGACTCCGTACTATCGGCATCGAGTCTTGTGCACGAGCGTATAGTTCCATTTGTTGTAAATATATTTAATCAATTATTACCGAATGATAAGACACAGTACTTTTGCACAGAATATTTATTTCACGACAGGTAAATATGCAAGTTTGCTGTCGAAACCGGTCGTGCATTAAATATTCCGTGGAAAAAACTTATTATTTGACTAGCTGGATTGCCCGTTGATTCTCAACAGGGAAAATAATGACAGAATTAAATGTATTAGTCCTGTTTTTACTAAAGAAGAACAAACATCTCTCATCGGTCCCCAATTCCCAATGTATTCTTATATGAAAAGGCAGGAGATCAGATTCGACAATGGAATTAGTCGTCAGGGGGACCATTTGTTTACAACCTCAAATTTTAGAAAAGTTTCGTTTATTTTATCAAAATTCCCGCAATTTTGAACAGAAAGCAATATTCGACGACCAAAGTAAGAATCTTTATTCAGTTTCCCTTCCCTTGGTGATTGTCTTGATATCATGCTGATATTATTTCTTATTTAATTTTACAAAAATAGAAACCCTGCATGCGATTAAAGTAACTAAAGTTGATGAGCTCGGATTCAACGATGAAATTACTCGACAGGGAGACGGGTTGTTTACAACCTTGAAATTTTACAAAATATTCGGCTATCAAAATTCTCGCAATTCCGAATCGAAAGCAATGTTCCACGGCCAAAATAAGAATTTTCTGTCAATTTCCCTTCTATTGGTACCTATCTCGGTTTAATACAACTATTCCTTCTAATTTAATTTTGCAAAATAAATAAAGTCTGTAACCGATAAAATGGAAACAGTTTAAAACGTCTGGAGTCGAACCGGGGACAGTTAGGTAAATAAAAATTGCCTATTTTCTTATTTAGGAAGACGTTTATAAACCTCGAAAGTTTGAAAGTCCTACGAGTTCTGATTCTCGAGTTCTAGGCGGAAAAACATACACACGCACACACACTACTTTATAATATAAGATTATGTCTTTCTAAGAAGTCATCTTGATTATGCCGCCTGGCTTTGGCCTTCTTGTCTCACATTTACATTCCACCATTCTTTGAATTTCACCGGCGAGTCAACGGAAAACTTTGGAAAGAGAGAAATTGATCTATAGTAGTAGAGATTGATGAGAAATAGTATGCTGACAAAGAAATTATTGGATGAAAGAAATTATAGAATAAGTGGCAAGTTGACTCGCAAGAGACAGGTAAGGTTTAGATATACGAAGAATACAAGCAACTGGAAGGGTGCAGAACGGTTTGGTTCCGAGCACTTTAAACATATGCAATTCGTCATATCAGTATGATACTCTTTTATAAGATACCAAAATTGGTACCTTATAAAAAAATTCCCTGTAATGTTCCATGAATAACTATATTCTTGAAATGTCTATTGTTTAACTGAGAATGTCTTAAAGGGGATATATCATGGTACGTTATAATGGTATACACGTCCATTAAAATGTAATAGATTTTCAACACCTTCAAAATTTCATTATTTTCAAAATGAATACAACTTAACGCAGATGGGCAACGCTTTCGACTTCGGTGAAAACGGTCCGGGATTCGATTCTAGGTGAGGGCTCACGTGCAAAAAGACCTCGGCTATCGAAGCGCTTTTCAAAATTGCTACTTACTAACTGTGCGCACATTTTTTGGGTTAATTTTCGCTAGTCTAGCGCCACCGAACTCAAGATATGAGAAAACCATTTTCAGGAACCTACAAAAAGGAATGAATCCTCGAATTTAATAGTCTCCATTACCTCGAAAAACATTTAAATTATTTGGAAGGAAGATATAATGACGATATTTTACAGTATTACTCAAATTTATTTCATAAAACCATTGTTTCGAGGCTTGGAGTCATTATTACCCGTTATTCGCAAATTCACGGCACAAGAAGTCGATTGTATTTACGAATGAATTGCTCAAAGACTGCCTAAACGCTTCCCTCAAAGATTATTAGATATATGCACGAAAGTGATCATTGAGGCAGATGTAAGCCTATGTAAGGAGTCTGTCTCGTGTCGAAACTGAGGAGAGAACACTATGAGTCACACGAACCGTTCGATTGAATGAAAGAGTGAATTCCCTTCCTCACAACTTTCCCTTGCACATCCAAATTAATCTCGTATGCAGGCATGCAGCCAACATCCGTAACCGAAATGACGTGGAACAGCGGGCGGCTCAGCGGTGGCAACTGCCCACGCCCTCCTTTAGCCAATTATTTATCGCCTAACGACGAAAAGCTTTGCTGTTGTAAAGAAACTCAAGCTGCTGCTGCAGCACGTTGCGGAATTGGGAAAGTTTCATCATGTGCCGCGCATTTGACAACCTCTTCCATTTCAATGCAAGCTTCACCTTCGCAGAATGAGTCATCACCATTTTAGAACCGGGGGAAAATTAATTTCTCAATATCAGGCCTATTCGGAACGAATCTCCAGTAAACATCATCCCTTTTAAAGGCTTTGAACCGCAGAATCATGTTTGAATCTTTCGGCAGCCATTATCTGTAAATTGTTCGGTGTATCGTTCGTTTATTTAGTTTAACCTGCACTTCAGCGACTAAACAAATAACCTAAAGAGCAAATCTTATTCTTAATTAATGTATTTTAAAAGAAAGCAATATTTGGGCGCCGTTTCTTGGAAGATATTTGCATTTGAGAGGAGTTGTGAATGAAAACCAATTAGGAAGATCCGTTCTCAGCTCTGGTAATCATTTTCTCGCATTTTCGATTTGATATTACACGACGGCCATCTTGAATGACGGCTCATAATTGAGAACAAAGGATCAATTTCAAGAAAAGCGAAACAATCACCATTGTCAATGGAAAGGCCAAATTTCCATCAATTCTAAAAGACAGCCTCATTGTAGTCTTTAATTACAAGTATTCTCCCCACAATTCACCGGGTATTATAATAAAAAGGAATCAATGCAAGCCAGTCAAACTTATTCGAAATACTATTTGTGACCGAATGAATGTGTATGAATAGAAAAAGGCCTAACAATAATTCGAACGTTTACGTAAAATTTTCCTGAGAGATTATTATGGAAATTATTTCCAGACCTAATTTTGGTGAAGAGCCGAATATTAATTTCTTAATGTGGTCAAGCGTGACTTGTGGGTTTCACACACACTATAAAAGAAAGAAAACTTCCGCAGCAGATTTTTTATTTGATTGTTTAGATACTAATCAAAAAATCCTGTCGAAGTTACGAAGTGTTCATTCTTTTAAGACTAAATATTTTAATTTCTGGGCACTGGGACCAAATAGCATTTACACAAAAGTTGAGGAATTCAAAGGCTTGCCNCATCACAGTGTTAGAAAGGGGTGCGGTGACCTGTATTTAACTCAGGAGACATATCAAGGTTTCATACAGTCAATTTTTTCATAGCTTTCTCTCGGGTATTGCACTTTAGGGGTTCTTTGAAGGAAATATAATATTTGAATGTTTCGCAACGAGAAAAAAAGAGAGGTGATAGTGTCGGGGGATACAAACCATTGAGAACAATCCATAATTCAAAAAGTGTTCATTTTAAAGACATTCTTTCCTTTAAAAGCTAATCTCGTGCTGAATTTGAAGCTTCTTAAAAAAGGAACACCGACAGAAAAGAAAGCAAATAGATTTGGTTTTGAATTTGCTGTGTTAGAATGTTGATGCGTACTATGTTGTATTACATTCCCTTCTCTTGATTTCCTCATCAATCGAATATCGAGTAAATCGAGTGTGTTGAGGAAAGGCAATAGAATAATACGATTAGCTTCAATTATTTCTATGATTTTATGGGTGTCGATAATATTTAAACGAAAATCTGGGTTTGATTTGTAACTGAAAAACTACAGTGTAATTATTATCTCTATCCTTCATATCGCTATTAGTTGAACGCAGTTTTCACAGAACACAGTCCTCTTATTCCTACGGTTCGACTTCCTCTTTCCAAACATTTAATTGATTAAAATACTAAAACTACTTTTAAAAGGAATGGAAGAAAGGAATTCTAATAGGAATGAAAGCCAATCAATAATTGGACGAATATAGAACGGTTTAAGAACATATAAACGAGGAGTTATCATCGATGAAGATTTTGCTCTCGGTAGTGTTTGCGTGTCTGAGTGTGGGCATGTTCATGACGAAATGCCTCATTAATCTTTCGTCTTTTGCAGCAATGAAGTTGTTAGAATTTCCCTCCCAAAGTCGTAATTAATTTGAGAAATAGTTGTCGAATGAATTGCAGGGGCTTAGAATGAAACCCTTATGACTTATATATCAACTTACAATGAAAGTCTCGGGTGTTTATCACCAGATTCACTTTAAAACCAACGTCTTCATTGATAGTCTCTATAGCTCTCCATTAAATAATTTACATTTTTTCATTTAGAAACAGTCCTAATAGTGTTATCACAGAACAGCTTTAAGATTTCTTCCGAAAATACGATTCCGGCAAATGAAAGTTGTATATAGATTGGTGGGAGAGTAATTCTTAGCCTATCTAATTGGGTACATAAGGGAACCGATGAAGAGGCCTGGCACAGAGGCGGATGGAGATAACGATGGTAGTTTGGACCTGCTACACAGCAGAATACCAAATGACAAATAAAAGTAAATTCGTCGATTTAGAAGAGCAATGTGAAACACTAATGCACACACTTTAGTGACGGTTGCTCAAAACAAGAAAGCGATTTGTCTAAAGAGCGAAAGACAAACGACAAATTCAGACAGCGTCGGCGCGTTCATTCGCAGCGCTTGGAACCGATTTCTGCGGGCGAAGACGCTTCCACAGATGCAAGACGAAATAATTTTCAATCGCGAGCGACTCGCGATGAAATATCTCTCATGTGCTCAACGGTGAATGTATATGTCACAAAAAATAAAGAAACATCGTTTGGTGATCATGGCTTACTTATGGAGCACTGATTTGCCTGCGAATGCTAGCGTGACTGGAATGCGTTTTTTCTACAGCGCCCTGTATCGCATGATGCTGCTCGATACTGTGTACAATTCAAGGAGAGATGCAGACACCCAAAAGAATGACATTCTACGGTATACTGTCCTCTGAGTAAGGAGAGAGCCGTAGGATGTCTTTCTGCAACAGACGATAATTTGCCATCTTTCAAATCGGAGGAAATATTTAACGCACGTCTGATTTGAGGGGATTCATTACAAGAAGCTATTCATAAGTTCTTACATTATGTTTTCAGTTAAGTATATTTAAATACAGGCCGATTAGTTACGTTATCCTCTGTGTAAAAATGGCTGTAGTTGACTTCACTACCGTCATGAAGTTCACGTTAGTTAAAGTTATTTTGTGATTGTGAAGGTGCATGATTATTTTTTATCTGGGATTTTATTAATCCTAAATTTTGTATATACAAGAAGATAAGTTCAATATATAACACATAGCAAATATATCTAGAATATTAACTTTGGAAGTGTATAAGATAGCGATTTAAATATCTTTTTAGATGCAGCAGTTTTTACTTTACTAAGATGAATATTTTGACCCGTTCTTCACTTTTATACATTTCTACTATTATTTAATGATTTTGAAACTGTTTTATTAGACAACCACTTTACGTCTAGCTTGTTACGGGTTGAATGTAAGATGAAACTTCTAAGTAGCTATATGTCCCAAAGTCATTTGTACATGAGCTCACATAGAAAGGACGAAAGTTTTTGTATAAAAGCACTTTCGCAGTTAAATTTCAAAGAAGGAAAATAAAAAAAAATTCCCTTAAAAGAGTTATTTTCCGCGATATTGTATAGTAACACACGAAGAGAAGTTTATTTAGTAGAAGAAGGAAATGAGGATAAAGGTAGCTGCTGCCTCGTAATGCGGAGTCTGGTTTGCGGTTGAACGTAGTGAAATGTTCATCAGACCGTTATTTCATTTCCATTTCAAAGTAAGGGAGGAGTCAGTCTCACCCACAGACGGCGACGAGATTTTGGTCCACAGCACAAAGAGCGCTGCGGTTTGTAGTAACCGGTCCAAGGTGAAGAAGGGGAATTAAAAAAAGAAAGTGAGAGGGGAGGGTTTTAGAATATTTAGAGGGACTACATTAAGTGAGAGCGTCTCAAGTGGTGAGCAGTTAGAAAGGCGATGCGGCGCGCGATTTTCGATTCTACTCACAGTTCGTGCTTCTGAATTGTTTGCGAAGTGTTACTTCGTTAATTCACAAATCGAAATAATATTGCCAAAACTTTTGTGTTCGAGCGATTTACATACATTTGTTTTATGGGAAAATAGTTATAAATTATTTGATACAAAGTTGTTGCTGAGACAACATTTTATAAAATTGAATTTTCAATCGAATTAATAGTTACCATATCCCTGACATTTTACGCAAAATATGTTTTAGAAAATAATAATAAAGTGAAAACGTTTTAGCAGTATTTCAGACTCGTATATTTATATTTAAATATGTATAAGAAGAAGTTGGGGATAAAACGTTTTTTTTAATAGCATGAATTTTGGGATTGGAGATTAAAAAATGAATATGGGCATAGATAGGAAGTGGTGTATTTTTCATTACAGCAAATACATTTCCTCGAAAAAAGTTTGAGGAGTGGCTAATGGTCCACAATGTGGACTCCGTTAGACGAGCGAGAGATTGACTCCTTTTCATTATATTTTAAATAAAGAGAGAGATTATCTGGAAAGCGAAATCTGTAAACCGCTATTCGCGTAAGACGATCAAAGCAATTGTAAAAGAACTTAGCGCTTCTTTGTTTTAGGGATGAACCAGTTAATAAATAATGACATACTCCTCTTTAATATTAATGATTATTAAGGATTTCAATATAATCATAAGGAATGCTTTATTTAGCTATGTCTTCACTCGGGGGAGCCATAGCGCTCATTTCCAGTGTTGAAACTAGCTCACTATCGGGCATTTTCGGATTTGTTAGGCATGAAAAAATTTACAACCATCACAGTGTTAGAAAGGGGTGCGGTGACCTGTATTTAACTCAGGAGACATATCAAGGTTTCATACAGTCAATTTTTTCATAGCTTTCTCTCGGATATTGCACTTTAGGGGTTCTTTGAAGGAAATATTTTGAGCAAAGAGTTCACATAACTTTAACTCTTTTATTAAAATGGTCATTAGCGAATTTCTTTGCCACAATTTGTTCTTTCGTTGACCAAAATACCTCTAATTCTGATAGTAGAGATCCTGATATTCATCGCAGAGTAAAGAACAAAATTCAATCCTTCAAATCTTAACCCATTGCACCAAATTTCTGTGACCTTGAGTCACGTATGCTGTGAATGGAATGCAAATCACAGCCGTAGCAGCGTCGAAAGCCGTTATTTCGGAACATCATACACGTATTTCCATGTTAATTTAAAGTTAATTGTTTAAGAGGTTAGTAGGACCATCGATGTGCCAGTGTTAAACGTCTGCCATAATTATAAGTGCATTGCACATGTTTATATACCGTCCTTCTTTGAAGTACTTCCCTAAGTTATACACACAAGTTTTCACGTTTTGAAATTAATTATCCTAATCCCATTTTTATCATTTCAAAGCTTCTTGCTTTGCATTTCATGGACGCGAAGCCCGATGTCATACTGTTCACTTTAGGGTGCTGTACTTTAACCATTTGTTACAGTTAAAATAAAGATCATCAGTTGATCTCCATACTAATCAATACAGGAGGCTAGCTACAATCTTCTTTTTAGGTCTAAAAAAACATACCGTACCCTAAAGTTAATATCAGTTTAAGTCCATTTTAAGTATACAATACTAACTCTCAATAAAGGTTTATACATTAATGGCTGAAGTTCCTGTTGATTTTCAGCAAGGAAAATAGATGTAGACTTAAATATTGTATGTGTATTTCTATTTGTACTGAAGCGAATCTTACGTCTACAGTAGCTTCGTTAGCTTCGTTCAATGGCAGAGGTGATTGAAAACGAACATTTGCAACTTATCAAATACCTCATTATTTGAAGTCGAAATCTAAAGTCGACGTTAAGGTTGCGAATCTTTAAAAAACTTCTTTCTTGTAAAACTTATCTCAGGTTCGCACTATGATTCTTATCAATTTAATTTTGCAATAGAAACACAGCCTATAGACGATGTAAATGAAATGTACATGCCTCTCTTAATGCGAACGCTTTTCCTCATTTGGGATCGGACCGGAAACAAATAGGTAATGTAAAGAAGTCGGTTATTTTCGTAGCGCTGATTGAATAATGTGCAAGTTTTGCAACTTCTATTTATCGAGTTTTAGGAGAACTTACACACGTTCGCACCCACACTCAAAATTATAATGAAGATCACCTGAACTGCCCTGAATTCTGATCTCAGAACTGTGGGTTCTAAGCGGAAAGTAAAGTTTGATGATAATTATAATTTAGAATATACACGCATCCCCATTTACATATGTTATTATAAATTACATAAATAACATACAAAACAAAAATACATGCAAATGCATAAAAAATTACATATATATTATATAAGAGCTGAATATAATTATAAAAGTCAAATAATGAACTTTATTCGAATATTGAACAAGCTTTCTTTCTAATTACACTTAAAGAGTATGAAAAAGTCCACATTGTCCGAGAAAGTATTCACAGCGCAGGCTATTTTATGGATCGGAGAAAATCTGTGTAAATTCTTTTCCGATACGGAATACTAATTGCGACTCACTCGGCTCTCGTGAAAACTATATATAGCCAATGCAAAAAAATGAGACATGTAATTACGTTATTATTTATTCAACACGCTGCTACGTTACGCGACAGTAAACTATCGGGGATAGATGCAATACTAGTTTTGAATCTATCAAGCTAGAAAACGAGATGGATCGTGGGCGGCAATGTGCAGTGAGGCTCAATCTGCAGTGAATTATCCGTTGACCTCTTTGACGACCTTGGTTGTAACCACGACCATCGTCAGCGACTTCTCTCCTAGCTGCTTATGGGGAGTTTATATGCACGCGGTCGGCTTTTTCGCTTGGCAGCGTTGTGTCCACCGAACCGAACTCGTCAAGTGTGGCCGCCTAGCAAACCAAGCCACCCAACTGCTATTAATGTCCTTGTGTGAGGGCCTTTCTTTTAAAACCTCTTGCAAAGTAGAAAGCACAGCAAATTTCCCTCGGGATGACAGCAGACAGAGACAATGCAGAGGTTACTCTGGTAGAAGAGACGGGAAAAATCAAGAAAAATGACAAACGCTTCGCTCCAGAATGAGACCGTCTTAGGATTGAAAAACATATTAATTCAATTCTCTCTGGAAACTAATATATGTATTGAACTTGGGAGACAACATGAATGTAAAGAATATGGGGGAAGATCTTTTAATCAAAATCCGGAATTTAAGGGTTATGAGGAGAGTTGGTGAAATAATCTCATGGCTGAGATAATGTTAATGATTCTAGGGTACAAATGATGCTAAATAATGGCATTAATCCTGCTCATTCCTCATTGAATGCTGCGATAAATGTTATTGATAGGTATGTTGATCTCAAATTGCGTGAACTTTTTCCTCTTTTGACATTCAGGCTCAGTGAGGATAGCAATGACAAATTACTTCGTCTCGTTCCAAGTGAGAGTCGCTGCTGTTTCAAGACCTTTGATAGCGAATGGTAAAGGATCCAACTAGACTTCGGACTGGTTATTATGCAATAGGGTTTTGAAAAAAAGAGAGTGAATGGTTTCAATGGAGGACATCAATTAGATTTGTCACCATCTTGTAGGGGATCCAAGTGGTGATTGAAGAGAAAGAGCAATGGCTTCTGGATGTACTGAAAAGAATGAAGATGGTTCTGAGGATCTCAAGGAAGTTTTAGATAAAGAAAACTGGAGATCTCGGTACTAGCGGAGCTGTTGGAAAAATACAGTAGGCCAACGACGCTGTTGATGATAATGATCTTGTAAATAGTCGGCGGTGGAATTCTGCATAATATTGCAACTATGAGGAATAATAAAAATCAAGATTTTAACCTTTTCCAAAGAATGCTTATTCTACTGCCATGGTTTCCACCCCTTGGGTCATCATCAGGATGATGATCATCCTATGATGACCCAAGGGTTCGAAATTACGGTGGTAGAATAATCATTCTGTCGTAAAGGTGAAATACTGATTTTTATTATTTTTCAAGAAGGAAAGCTGCCTCAAAGTTGAGGCTGATTTATTAGATTCTATTCATCCACAGTTTCAGACAATTACTTACAGTGCAGAGAAAGGAAATAAAGATAGGTTAAGCAGCGGCATAAAATGAATATTAGAATATTTTACCCGCAAAATGCACTTCGGAAGTATCCTTCAACGTCATCTCTAATCGGAAAAACAACAACAGCAACTTACAACAGTCATTGTCCCTTTGCGAACCCTGCAGAAACAACCGGACTAATATAAGGATATAAAAATTAATTTTTGTCTTGTTGTTTGTTCCTATTTACAAAAAAGATCTCCCATGATTGATCATTTCTTTAACATTCGGCTAACTTATCGATAATATATTCTTCGACGCCATCACTGTATATTAATTAATACATTCTCCGTGCATTCCTTAACACATGGACTGTGACAAGTACGCAAACGCAACGAAGGTAGACCTTTCCAGCGCCACAGTGACACACTTCCAACTCTAAAACAAATGCTATCTCTTCGAGCAGAAAATTGCTTTCGCTAGCAGTTCGTCTTCGTCAGACGGCGATGCTCTGCTTATGTATTATTAATGAGTTCTCCGTCGTTTGATTGTCTCTCATTCAGTCTATTTTTGTCCCATTCCTCGAGAGTTCAACATCCCGCTCTCTCGGTTTACACTTACTTAGAGCCTATTGTAAGCTCCTGCAATGGGTTATCTCAACTGCGGCCCGCGGGCCATAACGCGGCTTGCTGGAGGATTAAAGCCGACCCGCCGCCAAGCTTTATAAAGTTTTGTCGACATATTAAGAGACACAAATTAAGATCACAAACCTGCATCGGTTGATATTATTGGCTGGATGTGGGAACCTGTGCCACATGGGGATGTGATCTTTTCTTCGCTTCTCGAAACGAATGCATGTATTTAAATCATGTGTTTCTCGGCCTCGGTTTATTGGAAATATTCTATTTTGGCTTAGAAAGCATTTAAATTCCTTTTCTTTCGAACAATGTCGATGATGTGTATGTATAAAATAAGCTCTTCAACTTCAACGAGATGGTTTAATAACGTCTTCTTATTATCCAGAAAGGTACAAATACATACGTACGAGGCCTTTCGAAGAAAAGAAATTCCCGTCTCCATGGAGTTCGTCTGATTTTCATGTGGAGTAGATTTTTCTGTCGCCATTTTATCTCGAAAACTTTTAGGGACATGACGTAGAAGTTAAGATAATGATGTTGGAGGTTCTAATTACAAAGTGAATCTAGGTAAATGAACTGTAAACGATGCACGGTAATAATGACTGACTATTAAGTTGCTTTTTCACACATGTTGCGGTCGGGAAGTAATGTTTCTGAAAAGATTCATGTGATATGGCAAATTGTTATACTTGACAGGTGAAAGTAACAGTAATTGTAAATCTGCACTTTGTATATACTGAAATACGTCTACTACATGGAATGTATAATGCAAATATTCACTTATGTATTTTTACATTTGAAGTGGAAGGGGTTACGACTGCCATGTGATTTTAGTCAAACTTCGGCAAGATTTGAATGCATAAATAAATAAAAAACGAATAGCGAAAACGTTCGTTCTTAAATAAACCAACCAAAAAGTGGAAGATATTGCCTTCAGTAGTCTTCGAAACTTTCCAAATAAGCCATTATCATTCCGTTAAATAACCCTCGAATTAATGATTTGGAGAAGTGCCACGAGCTAAATGTGAGAGGAATTTTCGATGATTCATGAAGGAGAATTGATGAGCTCTGGAGCTACAGTAGCTGTTACCAACACAAACTCTGATAAAGCTTACACAATAAGAATATTGATTGAATTGTTATTCTACTACCATGGTTTCGATCCCTTGCGTAATCGTAAGGTCGAATTCAAAGAGTCGAAATCACGGTCTTAAAATATACATTCGGTGGTAAAGGTATAAGTCTGATTGTCATAATTCTTGAGGATGGACCACAAAGTCGAGGCCGATTTATGAGATTCCACTTATACGATGAGTTTAAATGGCGATCAAGCTATAGATTAGATCCTATTACAGGTATAAGTACTTTTCAAGCATAAATAAATGAAGTTACGAATTCTTTGTATTAAAACTTATGCAATTAGTCGGTGTTATCATCAATGTTATAACCTTGTATTCGATCCTGTTTATATATTGTATATACGTTATAACTTTAAACTAAAGGTCCCAATCATATTTAGTGGCGACAATGAGTAATAATAATAAATAATGTAAGGATGGGGAGGCAAATGAGTGGCGAGGCAAGAGGGCAAAAACCGGCTTCATCGTGGAGGACCACACACCGTGGAGAGTTACCCGATAGGGAGGATATTAATAGGAGGATGAGGGAGATGGATTCCTAGACGGCCCATGTGTAAAAGAAGGAGGAAATGGGGTGAGTGCAAATGAAGGCCACTGCGATTGTGCTGCTATAGGAGATCAGCACATTTGCAGCTGAGATTACCATCTGCAGAATTTGGCTTCGGTCTCAAAGTGCGACGAGTAAGTTAGCAGTATGCCGGAGGTCAATTCTTCATTGGCGATTTTTGCATTTCCATTCGTTTTGAACTCAATATTACGAATGCAGGGTAATCCTAAACGGCAGTGTTTATTATTTAGTTGGAAGGACTGGAGCAAAGCAACAAAAAATAATGGAAACGATTGCGACCTATGGAAAGTATTATTTCATCGTCATCCAGTTTTATAGAAAACCATATTTCCATACGTTTCCTGCAGTTTCGATTCTTTTATATCGCGTTTAAGGTGGGTTTCGTAGGAATATCTCTTGCAATTCCGAGGTTAAACGAGTGAATATCCAATAAACAAGGTCGTCTCGACCTTCACTTGGTGGTAAATCATCACCATGTATGCAATACCATGGTATGGTATTGAATTGACGTACCATGGCATGTCAATTTAATAGTTCTGTTGCTTATTGCTGTTGGTTTGAGTGTATGTCCATTTCTAACATAATCAATAATTCCATTAATCGGTATTGTTCCGTTACACACCAGTGAGGTAGTGGAATTTCTGAAGAGGTGGCACCACAAAGCCCAAAGGCGCACTTATGTCTTTAAGTGGGTATTAGTGGTTATTATAACTAAACAGGGCTCAGGCGCCGTCCAGCAACCAAACGCGAGCCGTATCCAATCGTTCTCTAATTAATTTCCAAAAGTTTGCTTCTTTGAAATCAAATACCAGGTATGCTTGCAAGTTAACTGAAATGATATTCTAGAAATTCAAGAAACAGTGGCATAGGAACAGTATAGCAACCTTGATAACTCATGCAATACAGCTGATTTCAACAAATTGAAGGTTATAACGGAACAGTACCGGTTAACCATAAATTCTGTTCTTTTCATGTAGCCTTGTTCCATTTTTAAATATCCTAGCCAGAAGTCTCCTTTTCCTTCATCGTATTTTGTATCTATTTTCATCTATTTTCTATCAGCATTTCAGATACTTTATTGTACTTCTTTAACTTGACACACCGTTAATTTATGAATTTGATGACGTAAAATAACTTCTTAGCCACTGCCATAATTCCTAATACATTATTACAGGTTGTGACTGCGACGTCCGACATAAAGATAATAGTTGATTGGTTCAAAAGACGAACAATTCGTCGTAAAATTCATAAATAGACTCTTCTATAGAAATATGATCTGTTACTAGAGATGGCATGAAGCACACTGCATTTGAGGAAGATCTTTCCGTCTTTTGATTAAATTTACCAATAAAAAATAAAAATTATTTGAGGGTGGATTAAAAATAGATTCAGAGTTGGAATTTATTGTCAACATTTTATCCTTTCATAGAGTATATTACGAATTTTTTTCCAGTTATTCAGCAGGGCGGTTTTTCAATAAATATAGATCGAGAACGAGAGAATATAAAGGTACAGTACACTGTAATTTTTTGTGAGTATTTCCAAAATTTGTAAACGTGTTTTCTGTGAAGAGAAAATCGGTCCAAAATATTTCGTTTTTGTAGTAATCTTTGTAGTAATCGAAATTTATTTTGCATTTATTTCTTTTATATATTTATTTTCAAGGAATTTTCTTAACTTTCATCTTTATGTTAAATGATTCTCACTAATCTTACCTATTTACTGTGCATACAGGATGCTTATCCTTGTTATCATATCAAATTTTCGTAAAATATCATCAATTATTGTTAAATAATCTTATCGCTCTTAAATGGTTTATGATGTTCCTTTCCTGTCTTATTTCTCTAATCTTGTGATAGGAGAAGTCCTCATTAAGTTTTTCGAAACAACAGACTCCGGGGGTACGAAAATCCAACCCAGAGATCCCCACGTTGCATCTTTGACTGAAGAAAAATTACGCCATATAATAAATGCAATACATCCGATGTTTAAGGTCATCATTGATTGACTGGAGATAACATCCCTCTGTCAGTAACGTCATCACCCAGAAGCCTGGTTGGATCCTCAGCCACATTTCAAATGCTTTGTAAAGGGGATGAGGCTTACAAGGTAAAATGAGGGGTGAGGTAATTAGCCCTTGATTTCCTCACCGAACCAATACTAAAATACTTATACTTTAAAGGAAAATTATTGGGAAAGTAAAGTATTTTTTCGCTTTTTTCCTGAGACTATGATTTGATGAATTGAATATTTTTACCAAGGAGAATGGACACGAACATATCTGATAGGAAGCCCAGTCACACTTTGTGTCCGTTTCTCTTTGGAAAAATTCGCACGCCATTTCGAGCAGTTTCATCCCTTTCCTTTGAATATTTCCCACTCATATGAAATAATTTTCTTTGGTAGTGAACAAAAGAAAACGTACTCCATTTCCTTTTGTTACAATCGCTTTTTGGCATTCATTTTAGTTACTAAACTAAATACATTGTGAACTGCTATCCATAGGGTAATTTTGCAGCAATTGCGAGGCTCAGTAAGGTAAGCAAGGGCGAGCTACCTCAACTCACTCTTCATCCCACTCCTCACCTCATTCCTCACCTCATTCCTCACCTCATTCCTCACCTCACTCCTGTCAAGATACCCCAACACTTGCCCTGTCTCCTCATTCCTTGTCCAAAGCTTTTGGTAGCCAATGGCGGAGGGGTTGAGAATCCAACTATACTCTAGCTGATGAATTTATAGATGACTTTTCCTATCTCGACAGAGTGTCAGAAAATCTGGTAAATTGCTGGGAAATTCCGCGATAAAATTTCCTATCGAGATGAAGAGGAAACGGAACCCCTGTTTGAGAAGCCATACGTTGTTCGCCTCAAGAGGCGTCCAAATGGAGCCCATTTGGTGCGATCGCAGCGGAAGCAAAAAAAATCGATTGCGAGGTGGATCTTCGAGATGAGAGACCGATACCTTGTTCGTGATTAGATCGGATGTCGTAGGGAGCAAATGTTATTTGAGCTCACGACCAGCTGATTTGATAGCGATCAACCAATTTCGAATGGATGTTCATTAACTACGAAATGGCTGCCATTGATTAAATAGTCACACAAACTCCAACTGAAACATATATATGTATTAAACGTCGCTAACTTAGCTTCTTAGCAGAAAAAAGGTTCAAGGCAATTTAATTATAATATATCTCGATTTCATTTCTGTTTAACCGATTCGCGTAAAACTCAAATTAAGTATTGGAATGTGAAAAAGAGATTAAAAATAAGATATAACATCCCGTCTTACTATAATCAGCGTGCGAAACAGAATTTAGAGGTTATGGTACAAATAATTTTCAATGAGTTACTTAAGAAGTTATATTTTATTGAACGAATTTCAACTGTTAAAAGAGAAATTAGGAACTGGTTCTTTTTGTAATTTATTATTACTAAAATAAGATTCATTATATGCAATGCTAGAGCTTATACTATAATTTAATGATCATCTTCACCATTGGCTAAACTGTATTTCTATTTATGTAGCTACATTAAAATTATTTTAATTTGTGTTAATCATTCTAATTAATATTTCCTTTGTTTATATTTAACAGAAAATATGTCATATTTATAGTTTATATCAAATTTTTATATAGTTATCATAATTTTTTTGTACTTTAATTGAAACTTCGTAGTTTAAAAATTGAATGATAATAATATGTAATTACTTGTGTGCTGGTAACTCGGCACCTCCTGACGAGGAAACTTTGGCTCAGGACCATGACAATGTCTTTCCTTTTAATTGTATCCTGACTACTTACTATGTTGAATAAACATTTCTTCCATCAAAATTCGCCTTATCTAAGATCCCCAACATCTGCTGTATTTTCAACACTTGGAGAGTCAGTCGATATTATGAAGATTAAAAGTTTTTAATTTCTTGCATTGTGACTGTGACTCATGGAATACGAAAAGAAAAAGAATAGTATAAAATAAAATTTAGGACATTTCTATCGACCAAATTAACAAGAGGATAGATTATAAGCGACAGCTGACTCGTGGGCGAGGCGTTCAGGCTTTTCAACGAGACGATCCGGAGTTTGAATTCCAGTTTGAAGCACGGTCCTCAGGCTAAATGAGGTCAATATAAGGCTATTTATGGGGAAATTGGCAAGTGGACAGATGACAATGAATGAAAGTTACGTAAGTGGCCCTCCAACCATAGGCAATCGCTTGAAGTTTAATGAAACCTTTCTCATTCCGACAAATAATCCCAATTAGCAAACGTTTACGATGATAACGTAATCAAAAACATCGGAGAAAACATTTTTTCAAGCCCTGCGAAAGCGAGTGGAGAAAGAATACTTTCCCTCTCTTATGAAAATAAACTTACGGAAATGTCGCTTAGTGATGCAACAGTCTGGGTGCTTTAAATTGAAGAGTGAAAATATCTCATTCCGTGAGAATGAGAGAGAGAATGGATGTGAACGTTCCCAGCGATGGTGAGCATGAAACCGGTGACATACGAATTAACATTTATTATTTGGTGAGAAAGGAAGCGAGGATGTTAGCCACCGCAAATCAAAGAACAAAGCGAGAAACTCCCATTACGGAAAAGGGTGTGTTCTCCTCTCACTCCCACTTCTGCTGGCGATGAGTTTTTCTACTTAATAGCTCCTTGGTAATGCGGTCGCCAATACAGAAACCGTGAGCCTATTTTAAATCACATATGAATGAGGAATATTCCCGTGAAATTAATGAGCGATTCCGTAACCGTTAAAAATTTTAAATAATAAGGAAGATCATCACCAATGAGTACCACCATCATAAGAGTGCGAAGGTGTAGCGATGTGAATTCTGTTATTTAGAAAAATCCGTCGATCGAAGTGATAAATGAAGTAATGGAGCAAATGCTCTACCTCTATAGACTCTACCCTTTTTATTTATTGAGAAAAATAATCGAGATTAGGGTCCGGTATTATAATGTTGTATAAAAGTTCAAGTGAAGATTATACTTAATCTCCTAATACGAATGATTAGTATGGAGTTTAACTATAATCTAAATAAAAACTAGTTGAGCATCAAAATTTAATGAAGCTAACGTATTCAATTTCTAAGTAGAAAAACATATTGAACCATGATATTGAAATGAATACTGAAAATGCACTTTCACTAGTGTTCACTTTAGGGCCCGCTATAATATTGTTTTTATAGAGTAAAGGTGAAGATTATAGTTATATCCCAGTCTTTACTTTAACTCAAACAAAACATCACAATACCAGGCCTTAAAGTGAACCCTAGTGAAAGTGTATTTTCGGTATTCATTATAATATCATTGCTAAGTATTTTTTCCAGATCGTTCATGGCATCCGAAAAATAAAATGGAAAGTGTTCTACTTAGAGATTAAAATACGTTTAAGTTTAATAAATTTGCAGTTGCAGTATTGTTAAGAGCGCTTCGATAGCTAATGTCATTTTTCACGTAGGGCCCCACCGGGAATCGAACCCGGGACCGCTTTCACTGATGTCGAAGGCGTTGCTCGATTGACTATCCGGGAGCCCGATTGCATTTTGATACTCAACTCAATTTTAATATATGCAAGGCACCTCTTAAGCGAATCATAATGCGTTAAGTGGGACTTTATTGATTCACAAATAGCACGTCAATACATGCATTTATGCAGTCATTCGATGAAAAAATGTTCTCCACCCCTCAGATAAAGGAACGAATCTGTCATCCTAGAGCTCGAAGGAAATTAAATTTAAACATAACAAGAGAAACGAAGCTTTTTTGCCAGAACTTCTGGCAAGATAGCTCCGTAAACTATAATTTTAAATTTAATTTAGACTCATTCCCTTCTCAAGAGTAATTTATTGACTATAAATTACTTAAAAAACGATTTCTTATGAGCCGTTACCATCTGAATCCGGTTTAAAAACTAAAGTTAAATTACAGTTCTAAAATGGTTTGCTAAATGGGGTTTTAAAATGGTATTCGAGCACATGGGTACATATGAGCACTACGAAGAGCTAAAACAATCTTTAATTTATACAGTTATAAAAATAACTGGCGAAGCAAAAGGCTCAGCTTACGGAATATGAGTCTAAAAAGAAAAAAAAATATTCCTTCACAAAGTGTACGACGTAAGAAAGAGTTCCTTTCCGTTTCGCCCGACTTCCTAAAGCAAATTTTTCTCTACACAGTTGTGCAAGAAAGCGTTGAAAGTATTTGGCCCTTTCAAATATCAATCTTCATATTATTCCGACAACTCTCCGCGATTTTGAATCAGTATGGGAAAGAGCACAATTAGCATCAGTAAAATGTATACCTATATAAGAATATACCTTATGAATTAATTTGAATCTCTGTTTAGCATAATTCCTTGTATGCTGGACCACACGATGATTTGGTTGTCAAAAGTTGTTTAGAGGGGTCGTTTTCTTACCGCCGTACATAATATGCCTTCACACATAAGATGATGATTTTCTTAAAGGAATTCCTTTATCTTCAAGAGTGTCAAGAGTTATGTTCTTTAGAATTGGTAATATTGTTTCCATAGAGTAATTCCTAGAAATTTCTTATCTTCTAATTTATGATTGCTAAATGGCAAAATTCTACGACTTGTCCTATACTCACATGTGTTTGTTATTATGGACCAATAAAGTTATTATTATTATTATTATTATTATTATTATTATTATTATTAACAGCCGTGTTCCAATTTTCTTTTCTTTCAAATGAATACACGCTGAAAACTATTTACCCCTAGAAAATCACTCGCGAACATTCTCCAAGCAGTCCCATTCCTAGAGAACTTTAGCAATTTCAAGATCTGTATGAAAAAATGGATAATTTGGTTCGCAAAAAAAACATATTACAAGCTATTAAGGTCAAGTGAATCTCATTAAAGTCGTTAATATATGATGAGGTTCCACGGTTCGCTGGAGCATGCATCAACCGATTTGCTCAGCAGAGAACATCATCTGAGAAAAAAACCAACGGAGACCGCTGCCACTCCTTTCGGTGATAGAGAGAGGCAGTGAAATGAAGAAAGGGAAGTAGGTTGAGTCCGATAAATTACCCTGAAATAAAAGTTACATTTCTATTTTCCGAAAAAAATCGGGACGAAACTTTTCGGAATTTAGAAATTCTATTTGAATGACTTGATGTGCACCAGATTAAGCCTTTTCATTACTGCTAAAATCGGAATCACGAAACCATCTAAGATGAAAGTAATTTTCTAAAACAGTAATTAGTATTAGTACCGCGAAATAAATTAGGAAACAGTGACCCATAGGTTGAAAATTTAAACTAGTATTTCGTTTGCGTTTGTTCAATTAGATCAGCTGTTTGTTTTCTTGACGTAGTTAATGCAAATCTTAAAATATTAACAATTCAATCTACGTACCCTTACAATGACACCGAAATGTATCTAACTGAACTAGAGAAATAATATTGAGAGTAAAAGTATTCGTCGTTAACCAAATCGGTATGTATTTTCATCGCATTTATTCTTTAAGATATTGATTTAGCATTTCGGTGCATTTTGTCATGAATGAGAATTAGAGATTACTGTGTGATGATAACCATGGGAATTAAAAATGTTGAGTGAATAAATAACGTCTATTTTGGGCGAAATTGAGACTATAAACTCTGCTAGTCCTTTAGCTCATCGTCAATGTAACTTAGATCTAATTAATAAACAATTATAGAAGGCAATTATATCGATAGGAATGGAAATTTTTTTATAATTTTAAAAAGTCTAATTAAAGCTTAGAAAAACACAGAGAAGGGTGGGAGCAATCATGGGAGAAGGGTAGCAGCCATAAGATTTAAATAGAGGGAAATCAAAGTTCTGTCCACATGGCGCAAAATACGAATTATTGAACTATTAACTCATTTTCCGGTGTCCTCACACATCCATTTATTTGAGAAAAACAGTAGAAACGTGAACAATAGACGAGCACACACAACCATCCCTAATCAGAAAAATCCGATTAGTCGAGACTCGAACCCAGGACCTTGGGGTTGGAGCGCTAGCACGCTAATCGCTCCGCCACCCCGGCCGGTAATGGTTGCTATACAGTAGATAAATAAACGCACAATAAGCGAACTAGAATACAATTCCAACCAATTCTTCTGACCTCATTTCAATCGACGGCCTTGTTTTTGGACGTGCGAAAAATACCTACGAATGTACATATTATCAGCCGCGCTCTGATAAGACGAAATTTAATTAAAGGGAAAATCAATTAGGGAAATAAAATTAGAAAAGAGTGATGGACTTACCCCTGAGAAAACCAAATTCTTCGGACGATCAAAGGGTAGTCGGTGTGGCGGCTGGAATGCACGGTCGAGGGGATCTCGAAAGAGAAGCAGATGAGATGGACGGCGGAGGTGGACTTAGTTAAATGGAGGTTCGATGGCCCCACCAGGAAGGGCCTGCAGCGATTCGAATGCGCTTCGGCAGAGAGAGGACCAAGTCACTCCCGATCGTTCTTTCCCCTTTCTTTTCAGACACCACGAGGTTTGCGAAAAACCTTTCAGATTCATCTAATTTAAACTCCGATAATGAAAACCGAGCGCTCTTCCGGACGGGCGTATTTCGGTAAACACCCACGAATGTCAACGATGGTGGTAGCGTGAGCCGATTTGTATATATCAAATGCGGAAAATTAGTCCCGAAATTACCCCACTTGTTACTACCGAGCACATCCCACACTCTTCGACGGCCGGAGACTTCAACGGCTGGAGACTTCAACGACCGCGAGAAATGCCCTCTTCGAACGAACCGGCAAAAGCGCGCCGGAATTTTTCTCCAACGGAAGTTGAAGTCGTCGTTTAAATGAATATTGACGCTGCGGGCAGTCGCTCTCCTCCGCCAGAGCCGCACTGCCACCTCCTACGCCTTCCGTCTGCACTGGGCCGCGGCGGTCCACTGAACAAATCTCGCGTAGTTCGGGCGCTCCTCTTCTTCCAGAGGGTCACGTGGTCTCGTCCGCGCAAGCGCTGAACGCAGCGCGGGAGTCGGGTGAGAGATTTTGATTCGGCAGCGAGGATGGTTTGAGGGGGTGCCACCGAAAAGTCGAAATCACCCCTTGCAAGAGCCAGGCGGAGTGAATATCTGAAGAGGGAAATCGCCGATCACCGCTACGTTCTGGAAAAACACCTGCTCGCTCTACAACCAAAGGATGCCAATATAACCTTCGGCAGCGGCGACATAAATTCCATTCCTTACGATCTCGGAGATAAATAGCTGTCTCGTGAGAATTTCGAAGAATATTTACCTATAGGAGAATTTTCTCGGATGCTCAAAGCCAAAATAGCAATAAATGCGAATATGTAACCATTTTGCCTTCAAGCTTCAAATTTATATCACCGAGGTGGATGGCGGTGTCACATACACGTGATTTGGTAAACCAGTCTGTCTCGAGGTCACCATGTTGCCGATAATTTTCAAATTTCCTCGAAGGAATTGCGCGATTTCGCAATTTGAATGCACAACGAAAACCGTTAACGATTTTGACAATTATTTTATTTGATGCGTTGATGTCTCAAAACATGGATTTGTGCAGATTTTTAGGCTTATGCTGTGAGATGAGCTTGGTAATATTTTGGATGGAAGTTGACGCTTTCGCCTAGTAGACTTTCTCAAATAAATTAGCAAACCGATCCGCTAGAGACGATTCGAGGAATTGACTATTAAACTGATAGTGTCTGCGACAAAGGCGTCGAGTAGTTTTACCTGACCGAAATTCCTCCCCTCGCCAGTCTCCTGCCTACCGGTTGTTCCCGTCCCCACTCTGCAAAAAATCGCCCTCCAGACAAACGCGTCTCTCACATCCAACAGGCCATGATCGACTGACCAGGGAGGATGCCCTGGCCCTGCGTTCATTCCCGCCTAGGCATGCCAAGGCTCGCACTGACCTACCCTGACCTTGCAACACCCCACTCCACCCCTATAACACTCCTCTTTTTGCACATCCTTTCTTCCAGAGACTGAGAATTCAAATCGCTTTCGTTCACTTTTCTCGCTCTCAATACCCTAATGACGGCCCTTCGAAAGCAGTTTCGCGGCCCATCCATGGGAACAATGACCCCTTTTGTGTCCGAGTCACTTTATGCGTTCATTTGTAGTCCGTAAAAAGTGATTTCTATGGGAGAAAGTTTCAGATGCACATTTTATTAATAAGCTGATTAAATATTAATGGTCTCCTATTTTCGCACTTCCATGGCCTGTTTACCCGAAGCGAAAGGCGGCAATTCTGAAAACAAATGAAATCATCAGCTACTTCAAATCATACTACAAAGTGTTATAGTGTAAGTGCTAAAAGATTTTCGTAGGTTTTCAACCTACTAAGTTACCTTCCTTTCCTTTATACTACTAAGTTAATTCATGAAAGAGACGATTTAAGGCAAGGAGGCAAATCAAAGTTTATGGGTTCTGTGGGTTTGTTTGTATGTTTTTCTAACAATAAGACACCGTTTGTCCGATTTGCGGCAAACTTTGGAACTCTGAGATCCGGAAGGAAGTACTGTCACTTTTTCATCCAATAACTTTGCTGAGTTCGGACCAAGATTGTTCTGATGGATTTCCATAAGAAATACATATAAAGTTCAATTTTATCGGTTACAGGCTTTATTTCTTTTGCAAAATTAAATTAGAAGGAATAGTCTAAATCGAGATAAGTACCAGAAGAAGAGAAATTGAATACAGAATCTTATTATGGTCATGGAATATCGCTTTCGATTCGAAGTTGCGA
>KZ308563.1:347629-530865 GCA_000376725.2 Ladona fulva | reverse complement strand
ATTGTAACTACCTATGTCAATGACTTTTCCTATGTATATATCTGTGTATGTTGTTGGATAAATAAATTTATTATAATAATTATTATTGTCGTAATATCACTAGTATACGACGACACTTCGATATTTTCTTACTGCACCACAAACTTGCAAACTCTTGAATAATTAACACACGTAATGAACAAGCTCAGCACTTTTAAGGAAAGATTAAAACTAGAAATATTTTATTCAGTTAAATCCGCTTTCTGTTGAGGAATTGCTCTAAACAGCCTTTTACAATTGGCCTTCAACGACAATGCAAACATTTCATCGAATTACACAATGGAATTTTAATATTTTCTCACTAATTACATCGCATGTTCAGCTTTTAATTACGTTACAACTGCAACTTCGATACCCTGCTCATCTTAGCGCAGGATGGGAATGAATGAAGAAACTAATTGGCTTTGAATGACTCATCATGCCTTGAGGAGTGGCGTCGAAAGCAGATAAAAACTACAAACATCGTTTCAAGCTGTCATCACAAAAAATGCAGCGTTCAGAGAATAAGAGCTTTTTCTCAAATGATTACAGTTTCTCCGGACTGCTGTCTTTCAATGCAGAATAGAACCGTTTGGGAAATGGGAATTATGTTCCCAACCGAAACGTTGGTGAAAACGAGACGCTCGCATCTTCTTACCTCCATTTAAGTTAATTATTGTTCACACAAATGATGAACTGCGTGTTTGAATGATCATGAATGTGTTTGGTTTGATTGACAAATTAGATTTCTTTTGTACTGTTTTTTGTGTGTTTTGTTGTCTCTACTACATTTAATGGGAACATTCACAGATAAATTGTGATATAATAATATAGAATAAAATTTTGATATAGAATAAAGTAATAGTATACAAATTAGATCGATATATCAGAGAGTGATAGATAAATTAGATTTTATTTTGATATTTCTTCTATATTTAATGGAAACAACAATGGATAAATTGTAATCTTTTGACATATAATATAATGAAATTTAAATTAGATTGATATATTATAGAATAATAGATAAATTAGATTTCTTTTCACCGTTTGTTTCTTGTGTTTTTCTATATTTAATGCTTACACTCCGTAATAATCCCTACCACACGCCGGGTTGGAGGGTATTTATGTAGACGCAGATGCATATGTAGTGGAAGTTTCTCTACTTTATTACGAGCTCTATAATATGGATAAAGAAAAAATAAATTTTCGATAAATAATCATTTCGAAAACTATTGCTCGTCCACACCCATCGTAGTACATCCATACGTTTACGATAGTCACTTGTCCAAGAGTTTATTTCCCAGTTTTTTCTCGCGCTGACTGACGGTTTATTGCCGCTAAAGAAACGCTTAACGCTTTCCATATCATCCGAAAAAGTATTCTCTCTAATTGTCTTAGGGAAGTTTTAATTTTATTACGTTTGAATCGTCCGCCCTTTAAAATTTCCTGTCTTATTGCAAAAAGCCCAATAGAAATTTGTTACATCTATAAAAATAAAAACGCCCAATCACACGTCATTCTCAAGAATACGAAGCAAGTTGGGATTCGGTGATAAATATCAAAGACAGTAATTCTGAAAGGAGAAATCCATCTGTGATTAATCACCATCATATAACGTTGTCATGGTGATACCGTTGGCGGTGGTGGTAACATGGCGATGCCTTTGTAAACGCTTACGGAAATTAAGGTTAAGAAATATTTTTTTGCGAAATCGATTAAAAGGGGCTTATTTTCATCCCTTATCCCTGTTTCTTAAACTTTTTTCTTATGCAGCATAACTAAATAGCCAAACCCATAATTCGTAGCACACAAATATTCGGAAATTCAGCTTCTTAAATTTTTAAAGAAAGAAACACCGAGCGTAGAATGATATCTTGAGTGGTGTAATGTATTATTTGCGCCAGAAATCAATTTACTAAGATAATTTCATGTGTATTTGTTGTAAGCTTACTTATGTAGAAAGCTACTATATATTTCGCCCGTTTCAAATAAGCCCTTATAATGTCGCATAGTGTCCAAGAGTTGTAATTTTGTTTACACACCGTCTCGATGATTTAATTTACTGAAAATGTTGTCTAATTGAAGCTCAAGATAAACTAATTACAATTATTAAGATGAAAGAGGAAACAAAAGGACTTTTATAAGTTGCCGCAGAATTTTAATCTTCCACGACCCAGGTTTGAACGCATGGCGTCATCATCGAGTACAAGGAAACAGGAAACATTCGCATATTTAGTGGTAGAAAAGGGAAGGGGGAGTAAGTGGGAGAGAAGGGGTTAAACAGGGTGAAGGACGGGAGACAGTTTGTGCGATGGTTGAAGGAATATTGTAAGGGGAAAAGGTTTTCGGTGACAATCATGAAAAAAGGGTTTAAAGAGTTTTCAAACTTATTAAATGCTCGTAGTTCTGTGGTAACGTGCAGAAGATGATTTTCTCTTTCGTCACTGATTTGAGGCAAAACAGCGGATTTTAGTATTAATGCATTTAAAACACGATATTTCCTATTTTTACAATTAAGACAAATTGTTTTGATTTGATAGTTTGAGCTGACAGAGGAACAGAGGAGTAAAAATGTTTGGTAAGCATTAGAGAAGGTTCTTAGATTTGAAGTCTTTGAGTATATCGGCACATTCCACCGACATTGGGGGGAGGGGTTTATCGCACTGAAAATACCAGAGACCACTACCAGAATGGAATGCCCTCTCCTGGACCACACCTTTCGTCGCGCAATCACACAACCCGCCCTCCCGACGCCCATTTCATTTGTTTCAGACAATGCACAAGACTCACTAAATGCGTCATCTTCAACGTATTCTCGTGGGCGACAGAGAAACAGCTGCTGAAACTAAAAGAACGCTTAAGCATTTTGTTTATTCTCTCAGCCCTCGACATCAGTTTCCTTCAAGTAAGATTGTGGCATCGATGCTGACAAAACTGTGAATGTAAAAATTCTAAACATTAAAAATCACAACTAAACATTCTAAACATTGGTTTTCAGCACATTGTTTGTAACCCCCATAAGAATTTAATTTACCGCAATTAACGTAGCCTACGAAGTGTTTTTGATTTGTTATTTCTAAGATGATTAGAAACTAGCGTTGCCACATAGCAACGGATATACAAATAAATAAATAAAATTCACACCGCCATCTATTTATTTACAAATTGCCGCCGTAGTTAGACACGTCTAATGGCAGCGTAATCACATAATAAAAATTAATTTTAAGATAACAATAAGTTACTTACAATGTGCAATAGATTAGAATAATTGAAAAATATCCTACAAAATGATTTCATCAATACAATAACTAATAACTTAGAAAAACATCGCTCTGCTTTATCAAATCACTATTACATTCATATCATTAAATAATAATCAAGATTTTTCAGGGTTCTCGAATGCATTCACGGCTTCCTTGGTGGACTTTAATATACTCGTATTTACGGACTTAAATCGTTACCACGAAAAAACTGTAATCTTGCGTTTCGTAACCAGTTTAATAGACATGCCGATTTAAAAACGGTCGATAAAATAGAAAACGGTTGACACAATATAGCTGTTAAAACGTATCCAACATCGGTATTTTCCGTCTCGTATAACTTTGAACGTAAATGAATTCGTAAAACGCGGAACGGCTAAACCGGAACAAACGTAAACACGAAAAAATGTATTGGCACCAAAAGAAAATATCCCTTCAAAATTCTTCAAATGACAAGAATCGGCATTTACGGTGGGATTAAAATCAGCAAAACATTACCTTTTTGTATTTTAAATTGCGATTTTGTTCATAAAGTTTATAGCTATTTTATAAACAGCTGATTTTAATCTACAACTTCATCTACATATGTACCCTACAAGCCGCCTTTCGGCGTGTGGCAGTGGGTTTTACGTAATAATATTTTTAATTTCGCTGGTTGGAAGTTTATGAATTTAATAAATATAAAATTATATAGCTTTTCATCAACAGAGACGATAGATAGTCCTATATAAAGAAATCTACGAGGCGGATTGCGTTAGCGAAGAATTCGGTTAACACGAAATTCGATGAAAGCAAAATGTCTCGGTTGGGCTCGCTTAAGNGTTGGTCCTCCGCTTTAACCGCTTTCATATGATGAAAATACTGACATGGCTGGTGATTTCCTTTCCTTGTCTATTAATAACGTTGAAAGAGAATAAGGGGTAACAAGGCATGTGAATTTAGATAAAAGAGCGGCGGGGAGAATGTTTTCAGTGATTAAACGTGAGTAGCAGTCGAAATTGCTTGGAAGGAATGGAATTTTGAACTTGTATAGAAGCTAAATTTGGGTTTATCGGAAAGAGCACATGAGTAAACTGATATGGGAAGTATTCTACGCAAAAACAGGGAGTGGTGACGAATGCGTGTGGTGAGAAAGAGAGGTTGCAAGTATGAAAGGGATTTCTTTTGTTGGACATGCGGAAAGAATGTATGGAAGCAGAATGATTTAAATGGTGAACGAAGGGAATTTTAATTCATCTACATCTACATATATACCCTACGAACCACCTTTCGGCGTGTGGCAGGGGGTACATCCAACATGACATTAATTCTCTACTCTTTTAATATCGTGCATCGTCCGCGGGAAAATGAGTATTTGAAACGATCAATCCCACATCTACATCCACATTAACACACTGCTTTTATTTCCATGATTTTTTCTGCAGCATCTGATCGATCAACGTGGACATGATATATTTATTTATTTAATAGATTCATAAGCAGTGATGTTTAGAGTGAATTACAGACGATACAGTATAAAAAATTAACAGTTACGTACATGAATGCATGTACTAGTAACGAGTCAACACAACTGACTCAAAGCAAGATTTACATAATAATTAAATACATAATTATTTATGTAAACATTTATTTATACATGCTTTTAAGAATGAGTCATGCAATAGCCTGAAATGGACTATGGAGAGAGTTCAGAAGGTTAAAAAGTGGATATACACGTAGTAAGAAACGTTGAGCAAGAAATAATAATCTAACAATAAGTGTAAGTGTAGTTGCCCATGAACATGATATTTGAATGGTGACACTAGTTCGGGAGAATCGGAATGTGAGTTTATTACATTTTATCAATGAAGGACCCGATTTTACTAAGATTTGTTTTATTGTTCTTTGAGGAAGGTATATTTTATTGCATCGTATTATTTTATATTAAAGGTATATATTTTAAAGCTGTGGAAGGATTCTATTTATGGAGACACGAGATTTCACTATTTAACAAAAATATTAAAGATGTGGTTTAGGAAGGCAATGTTAGAATTAGCGTGGACCAGATGCGGGAGTATTAATCGACAAAGTCTTCCGAAAACGAATCATCTCTAAATTTATTAAGATTGACATAATATTTACTCTCCTTTCTTCCAAGGTTTCTCGTCCTATATCGAGGATCACTTAGGCAACGCTCGTCGTTTGGTCTTAGCATTTCCTAACGAAACGGATTTCCGCAGGATCTTTTCTAATACAAGAACGCAACGTTTAAAACGTCGTACTCTGCACGCATACTCTAGATGGGATAAAACTAGAGTAAAGTAGCAACGGATTCAATGACCCTAAAAGGGAGAGAAGTGCCAGTTTGAAGCTGGTTATGCAACTGATCGATGAGGAGTTCAAGAAATGTACTGAATAACTGGGAATGCATGAAAAGGCTTGAATTCACATCGTCCCTCTGATACACACACTTTTTATCTCCGAAAACAGATTTTTATTAATCATTAAATTTGGCTGCGGATGTGAATAACGATCAAAGAACATTCCCTTTTCTGCTCAGAGTTTCGCTCTCAACGGCCTTTTCCATCTTCGTTGCTCACCCACCGTCCATTTCACCATAAATACCAACTATTTGCTTAGCAAACACTTGGCCACTTCCTCCCCAACGGACCATTCAATCAAATCCTCAACTCTTTCATATACGCCCACTAATACACTCTCACGTATCAGTAAATTCACCGATTCTGGCCAATCGCCTATTTTCAGGTTTAGTGGGATTAGCAGTTATTTAGCGGATAATATGTCATTCCGTGGGCCCTTGATGAATTCTCAAGTTTTGAAATTGAAAAGCAAAAATCTGAAAGAAAATAGCCTCGGAGAGGGGATTTGATGAAAAAAACATTTATTTATTTTAATATATGTATGTCAACTATTCTATAATCCACAATTAATTAATTATAATCTAAATGACTAGTGCAAAAATAAAGTATAGACTTGCTACATATCATTATAAGAAAATTGGTCAAATTTTTAATCTGTAATGGATTACTTCAGCCTGCACTTCGTTGAACCTTCTAATATTATTCATGGTGAGAAAATGGAACAAAATATTCCGGTTTCCACTCAGAAATTTTCATTCAAACTTTTTTGTTTTTTTACCGTTTTCTTCAAACAAACTTTGAATAAAACTTTTCCTGTGGAAACCGGAATATTTTGTTCCATTTTTTCACCATGAATAACAAATTTTTAATATTTGTAACAATACTTTTAATGAATATCCTGCATAGGTATTTACTTTGTTCTAATAGGGATTACTTTAGAATGTTAATTGAATTTACTAATTGTTTTCTCTTGTCGTCTTAGGCATCGGAATCTCAGTCAGAAGTAAATTCACCATCGTAGTCAGAAGGACTACGATGGTGAATTTATGGCATACTCTTATGTACTTTCATCAATCCGTTGTGAATTCTGCTAGAAATTTTTGTCGAATATTTCATGCTTTGTCATCGTTATCATTAGTCATCCCACACTATATAATAGCTTACTAAAATTAAGCATTCAGTTTTTCTTTTCATCGATGTAATCCTTTTTTACTACACACGTAATAACATTTGATCATGTGTTACATTACGAAAACGAAATAAATATTTTTCTAGCTTTTTATACTTTGACTCCGTTGAGAATTACCAGTTTGTGTTCGTTTTACCAATTTGAAACCTCTTGAAGAGAAGGAAAATCCTTTAACATTTTAAGTTGTAGTATTATTTAGTGCCAATTTTTTGATGATTTATCCATTTGGACTGCAAATTCTCACATTATGCAAAGCATCGAATTCCCATGTAACGGAATGAAAAAAATCACAAAAATGTAACTGCAAAAATAATAAAATAAGTTTAGATTCCATTTATATTTACGATGTCTAAAAAGTTAAACGAATCATCAAGAGTGCTGAATCAGTATCGGGAAATTATGTGCAAAGAGATCCGAATCGCGTACCACACCTCACGACATAGTAAAACGAGCATTCATAAGTCGCCACGTCATTTAACTCGTTGTGCGTAGGCATAGTCACGGATAGGTCACTGCTTGGAAAGATTTTACCTCAGCTGTGTCAATGACTCGCTTTGCTAAGTCTGCCATAGTGATTGCATTGAAGATCAACCACGCAGAGGACAATCTGTGCAAAAAGTTTCGCGCTTTCCAAATAAATAATATTTGAATGATAGAGATGAGGAAAAGAGCTGTCTTTGTAATAGCAAAGTTGAAAATTTTAAGTGAGCCAACGAGGCAGAGGAAATAGTCTCGTTCTTCCAGAAATGTGTCCCGTCAATGAATTGTTCATTTTGTGTAATGGAATATATAAATGAAGCTGAGAAGAAGAGTCGATAGATAAAGAGCAGCTTTCGTGCCATTGTGAGAATGGGAGGGAGAATGACAAATTTTATCTGGTTCATATTTGTTAGGAGATTATAAGAGGGCGCAGAGAAGGAAGGAGAGATATATATGTATTATAGAGAAGGAGTTAAACAGTGATTGGTGTTGTAGGATGTAGAACTGAGAGATGAAGAGGTTAAACGTTTTTATTGTTGGTTGACATTGATTTGTGTATAAAACCATTAGAAATACCCGAGGATAGTTTCCATTGGACGAAAATGCATGGGGTCTCTGGATAGCCATGTGGGTAACGCGTTCGACTTCTGTGAAGGCAGTTCCGGGTTCGATTTCCGGCGGGGGCTCACGTACGAAATTACCTTAGCTGCCGGAGGACTTTTTAAGCTAACTACTACCTCTATGAAAATGCAGGAGGAAGAATAAAGTAGCGGAAAGGGCAACTTCAGTTTACCTTTTTCAGTTCAGAACAGTAAATGGATAAGGATGCGTTTAACCCCTAATTACCCCTGAACAATTAAACCAAATATGGAAACTTGAGTCCCTAAAGGATAATTGATAACAGATCATAAACAATTTGATTTGGTCGACTGGCACCACTTGCGAAAGGGTTCACTTTACTACGTAATTTAAATTTTGACTATTACTACGTAATTTAAATTGAAATAGTCAGCGCCTTAAGTACACAAATACGGGATCGACAGCGCTAATTATGGATTGAAAATCAGATTTCACACAGAGCAATGAGTCAAGGATTTAAGTTATGGTCAAGTACACCAAATCTATGGCGAATCATCAATATATTTCTGGCTTAGTTGGATTACATGTAAAAGGGGACAGAATCTAATAATCAGGTCTCAATCTCGCCCTTCAATAAAGACGCTTTCATTATTTTTGTTATTATTCTTATTTTCATTATTATTATCATAACGCAGGACATCGAACTGGTACCGAACCGAAAACCGAAAAAACCTTACTTTTACCAGATCGAAAACCGAACCATAACCGAAAAGAATAAAATCCTTGAACCAAAATTCGAAACTGGGATTCATTATTATTATCATAACGCAGGACATCGAACTGGTACCGAACCGAAAACCGAAAAAACCTTACTTTTACCGGAGTGAAAACCGATCCAGAACCGAAAATAATAAAATTCGGGAACCCGAACCGAAACTGAATTCAGTTTCGATTTACGGTTTCCGACAGTATGATTTTTCTCAAGTTTAGTAGGAGTTTAGTAGTAGGTTTATTAAACATGTGCAACTACGTCTTTTAACTAACTATTACTAAGTTATATTCTTAATTTTGGTGTTATGTGATGCAAATTCAAAAAGTTATAAATAACAAAGCAAACTGCAAGAAGAAGATAACATTAGAATGGTCTGAGCTGAAATAAAATGGTTCGAACCGGTTGAACGTTGGCGGTCGGAGCGAAATAGGAACTGAACCGATATTTGGCTTTGCTGTTGAACCGGAGCGAAAACCGGAACGAAAATTATTACGGTTTGATGCTCTGTCACCACTCCATCGCACGACGTGAGGAACTGTTTTTTCATTTTTATCGAAGATTTTAATGAGTGAATATCACCGGTCGAAAGTTAAAAACTTTGAGAGTACACCGTAGCACAGGTGTTACGTTAAGTCACGAGAAATTATATCACGTATCGCTTCTCTTGGGAAATGTAATCGTACCAGTACTGGGATCGGATGCGGTCGTTGAAATTTTTAATACGCTGAAGTACACCTGTGGTCAAAATTCGAAGGCAATGAAAATGTGGCTAATGTAAGGAAAGGAATAAATGAAGGGGATGCATTAATGTAAGAATACAACGGAAATGAATTTAACCACGGAGAAGCTTTAGATATTAATATGATGATGCGGAAATAGTGAATTCGCTTAACGACGAACACAAATCTATCGGTGCAACTTTTAGCACCCTTTTAGCACTTCTCTATAGTGAAAGGAAGAGTCAGTCCGACTTGCAATGGTACGTACATACGCAAGCACTACTGGTAATAGGGGATTCTGTTTACGAGGTTCCTGGGCTTTCTAAATCCTCAAAGAGAATTTCAAGGTTTGCAAACCGTATTCGAAAATTCCAGTAAATACATCATACTGAATATGTCCGGTTGTTGAAAAAATCACCACTTTTCAAGAGAAACTGGTAAATTTAATCTCAAATAACTTTGCACAATACTACATAACTACAACAGACACACGACATGTTTCAACGCATAAGCGTCATTTTCAAGTGTGGATAGGAAGAGCCAGAGTAAGTAAATCGCCGCTCCGTCGAATTTATTCTGAATATGTCCTTTGTTTGGGTGCACTGAACTTGAGAAGAGGAAACTGCCAATCAATACTACTCAATCTTTGAGTCTTGGTGTGGACGTGGAAGGAAAGTTTAATTTCAGCCATTTTGAGCTGTTAAAAGGTTTAAAGAATCTTTAAACCTTCTCTCACCAAAGAAGAAAAGTGTGGTGAAGTTCATTGACGAGGATCACATGACGATTCGACATAAGTATTGCCAATTCAACGAGTGCCTTTGGCTGAAATAATGACTGTTAGCTATAAGATGAACTTACTTTTTGGAACTGATAATTTTATTTAAATTAATTTAGGGAACTATTGTTATCTTTATATATTCAATTTCATTTTGTAACTTCAATTATTCATCCTTCAATTGTTTCATTCCTTCTTAGATATTTATATTAAATTATAAAAGTCACAAATATTACTTTCGACGACTAATAATATTGTGTTTGCATTATCAAAAGATTTCCATACCTCTAAACTTTTACAATGAATCAATAAATGTAAAATTATAAGAAATTGCTGCAGCAGTTTTGGTACCTAACTGCAAAGATATTATCGATCTCATTCATTACTTATAAAAATAATTATTACTGATGTATTTGTTGATGGACTAATGACTATAATAATAATCTGGACTATAATAATAGTCCGGTGGTAACTTATTACTATTTTTAAAATATTCATAATGTAATATATACATTATGCTAGTTACAATAACGCACCGTTTATGGCTGTTACAGAACATCAATCACACATCTATGCAATTCACTATTATTAACACAAAACAAATATCTCCTAACTATGACAATTCGACATCTATTCAATTCACTATTATTAACACAAAACAAATATCTCCTAGCTATGATAATTCTACATTTCGATACAGCTTTCTCTTAGAGGAAAAGGATAAAGGTAACTTTGCACGTGAAGGTGTGCACTTAGGAAAAATCACAAGAAAAACGGACATGAAAAAAGTACTGGTCTCGTCAGACTTTATCATGTCCATTTTTCATTGGCTGTCTTCTATCTTCCAAAATACGCTAATTCATTTTAGATATTTTCCCTAAAAGTAGTACATTTTCACTTTAAAAGGAAAGTCATTCGATTTTACGGTTGAAAGTTTGCGTATGTCAACATTTGTTCCTTACATTTCATCTTCAACAAATTCTCACCCAAAAGTATCTCTTAAACAATCGGATCTACATACATATCTGCACCCTGAAATTCGCTGTCTATTTACCATTCCCTCAGAAAAGATCTGTTTTACCACAAATTTTTCTTTTTTTTTTCGATGAACGGTCGACCCCGTTGTCATTCAGGCAAACGAATTATACATACATTTCGAATGGGCAAAAACTCTAAAGTCCATGTGATATTTCTGCATGACAAGTTTTCATGGAATTTTCCGTTGAGGAATGCAAATACTCCTTTCATACATCGTTAAAAAAATCGTTTCGATCAATCGAGTGGGATACTTCAGTTTCGTCGTCCCTTAAATCAGTTAAAGACTAATCAAAATGCGTTTCTCCTTTTTTCTCAATTCCTATCTTTTCCTTTTGCGTTTCCTTCGAACGACCTCTGTATTTGGCGGTCCCTTTGAAACTTCCATTCGCTCTGCGATTAAATTACGTTTTTGGTGGAATAACAGGTATCGCGGTGCGATAGTGTTTTATATAAAAAACCAAGTTTCTTATGATTCCGTCTTCCGCATCGAATAAAGAGGCGGCAAAAGCCTCTCTCTTTCTCGGTACATGAGTGCATTCATTCGCTACGGTCATTTCATTAATATTTCATCGAGTGAGATGAATCGCAACAGTGTCGGCAAAGGAAATAGCATCCCAACGCAAAAATGTATAGAATTTGATAGGTATTTAATGAGCTATCGGAGTTTTTGCCTTGACTGATTCAAAGGCATTATGTAACTGCTTTCTTTATGACTTGGTGGTGTGAGTAGAAGCAAACTAAAATCGAAACGATATTAAGTTTAAATTTAGATACGAAACGGAATTAGATGGAAAATGAAGTTAAAGACTCGATGGCCTGATTTTCAACGAAATATGTTTTAATTTTACATACATCTTCATGAATAACGTTTTGGCGAGGTTGCGGTGTATTTTAAACTTTTGTCGCTGATTTATAAACTCATAGGCATTCGGAATTGTTGCAAACTTCGGTAAGAATGTGAAGGGTGAAAGCGACAACTGGAAGAAAGGAGAAGCGGGTGATGATTTTTCATTCATTAACATAGATTGGCATTAAAATATCCACATGTATGCCCGACATATTGCTTGAAAGGTCGTTTAAATTTGTAATTAACAATTTGCTGCTACAATTGACCACTGTTCCATCAATTTTCCACATTTCACTACCTTTTCCCAGTACAAACAATTTTTCCAAGGCGGAAATGCAATAAAAACAGGAGAACCTGCAGGTAGAATTTTTGAAACTTAAGGGTTTAAAAAAATATTTATCCTACATTATCAGTCTCTATATTTGGAGACTTTTGATCGTTCTTAGCTATACGCCTTCAAATTTCCTAAAGTCGTTCTCCGTAGAATTTCTGAATCGGATGATTCCTCGCTTCACCTTTGATACGTTACTTGAAAAGTAACGCATAAGCAGAAACTTTCTTGGAACTCATTTAATCAAAAGGTTCTTTTCGACAGAATTGAATTCAAGAGCTTAAATCTGTCTTCAAAAAAAGGGTGAGCAAGTTTGCTCGAAGAAGAGCAGTAAACACGGTAGGCAGCTGATGAGAAATACAGTTCCATTCTACATTTAAAAAACTGAATAACGATTATTTAAATTGAGCAGATATACGAATTATTTGATATAGAAACTAACAAAATAACACTGCATACTAAATGTAAGTTTGTATATCATTCTTTCCCACCTACTTCTGGTGATATTAATAAGCATATTTCATATTATCTAATATATTTTCATAATAAATTTAGTACATTTTCATGATTTTATTTTTATAAAATTAATTAAGTTTACAGGAAAAATGGATTCGTTACTTTATTTCTTACTACTTCTGGAAAGAAAATGCTCTAACTACAGTAAGTAGAATTGAACATATCCTGATTTTTATTCCTTTAGGAGATAAATTTTTTTTTCTGCGTACAATTTTGATGTTGGAAAATGTGAGGATATGCAACGTACCCGAAATGGAATTTTGAATTTCCACACCTAAAAAGTCCAAATCTCTTGATCTCCAAATCGATTCTCAGATTATCAACAAAAGTTTCAATCGAGAGTTTAAACTCCTAACTAATTGAAACAATTTCAAATAAAAGGCAAAGAACTTCCGAATGGCTACGAATTATTAACGAAATGGTATTTAATAGTCGTCGAATACAAAAGGTAAATCTCATATTACAGTTTTGTTCTGAAAAGTTTGGATTATGAATGAAACAGAAAACCTTAGCGATAAAAGAACTTAATACATATCTAGTCCAAAGCAGTGTTTAATTTTTAATGGTTAGATAAGAGAATCGACTATCCTATTCATTCTTTAAGCTTTTCTTTAGATTTATTCGAGTATCTTTCGAGTACTCTTTATTTAGAATAAAAGTCAGTTATCAGGGATGCTTCCACCATCGCATTTCAAAATCCAAGAAAATAATTAATATGAAAAGAATAAAATTTCTGATCCTCAAACCGTCATAAAGAAATTCATCGAAACAGAACTACTGCGCTAGATCAATAGCTCCCTATGTTTTTCTGCCGGTCTGTTAAAAAGCGTCTTACTCGCAGCGCCATGAAGAAACTCTTCCTGAACAACTATTAGTATTCCAAACTGAAGATTCGGAGTGATTAAACGCGCGCTGTCCTATTATCATAATCTACTCTATTGTGGGCAGGAGAAACTTTCACTTCCTCATAGTCTAGAATTAGAGGACGACGCTTCGTACACTGGACAAGCAGTTATCATCCTGGTTATTTATTGCCTCTTTCACCGATCATCTTACGTTTACGTTTCCCTCGATTGAAGGTTACATGAGGTTAAATATTTTGGATCCAAACGATTTCCATTTACTTCCTCGAGGCTGCTGTGTTTCTCTTCAATTTTTTTGCGCCAAAATTAACGTAACTCGTAAGACGTCATTTGGATTTCAGAACGAATCGAATCTATAAGGAAAAGGAACACGGCTGTGGTAAGACATAAGAGTTCGAGATATCCTGCAATGTTGGGAAATTTGTTTCGTCGATATGTTTGTATGTATTTCGCTGGGTCGTAACAAAAGAGCAAAGAGCATGAGAACTTACATGTTGAAAGTTTTTCCTCGCGATGGGCCGATGGGATTTAACACAAACTGCGTGGAAATGTTATACGTAATTTCACACACAAATATTCATACGCGTGAAATATAACAGAAAAGCTCGCAACCCAGCATGGTAAGTAGAAAATGTCTCGGCAAACTATACGCAATAAAATCCTGCAAGTTACTTAAGCAGGAGTTAGGAAGATAGAGATGGAATGTAAGTCACGTACTAATATACGCGTAATATTTTATTTTTACGTACATAATCGCAATATTTAATATTTTCAAAGACTGAAAATGAGCAAAAATGTAGTTTATGTTTCGTGTACTCCTTAAAGTACACGAAATATTAAATAGTTTAAACCTTATATGAAGTTGTTCATAAACACCATCAACGACATACTCTCTTAAATGAAAACAAAACACGAACTTCAATTGAAAGCGTTTTGCTTGTGCGATTCTCATAATACGGTCAACTTTCGCCTCCACAAAACAAGGCGGGGACAAGCACACTTCTATACTTCTACATTCAGATAGTCCGTCTCCCACAATTCCTCACGTAAAACAGTTGCCGCTGGAAAAGATGCAAATCATAAAATACTCGTTTAAGGTCCTACGTTGTTTTCATACTCGAGGAATCTAAGCGGCAGTCGTAAGGATGTGCCGTAGTTATGCCTTTTAGTTGCGATGTTAACATTTATTGCAGACTTCCGATGTAAAGATGCCGACAGTCATCGGGAGGCACACAAGCGGCATATAATCGTGCTTTGACATGAATTCCAACTGTTCGTACACAGACAGCCGCATCTTAGGAGATGGAATGTCACGAGGGTGCGGCCTAAGGGGGGATGCAGGTGGGTGCAAGGAGTGCAGGGGGGTGAGGGGGGCAAGAAGCAGAGGGGTTTGGCGGATCTATTGGCAGAATAATCGACGGCGGCATATTTCGTGGCGGCGTTTATCTCCTCTTTGAAATAACGATCATTGAAATCTCTGCCTCTCTGAGTGCACACACTGAGGTCGATGAGAAACACGTCGGACAGCCGCTGAAATCAGTTTCTTGTCGAGTGCGTTTAATGCTCGTTGAAAGAAAATTCCGCTATAAAAATCAGGAAAACTTGAATCAGAAAGGAAACAAATTTGAGCTTTTGGAGAGGAAGTCATTGGTGAGGCTTATGAAAATGAATTCGAACCCGTTGCAATAATTTATTTCGAGACGTTTTCCGAATAAATGGAGAATTTTCATTTTTGGTACAGAGTAGAGGAAAGTGTGCATATCATTTTCTTTTTCTTAGTCTCGCTCATACCTCAGATGATATGAAAGCTACTTAGGCATGAGTGATTCTGAATAATTGCGTTAAACCTTTAAGAAATAAATGATGAAAATCGTTCACAATCTGAAAGAAGGGAAATATAATTTCGGTTTCATATTGTATGGAATTATTTTAACGTCAAATATATTTTGATTTAAGGCAATTCGCTTAACATACACAAATTAGTATGGGCCCCCGGGTAAGTTCCTGGCAGGCCTATAACTTAAAGACGGCACAGTTGAGAGTCTATTTTCACAAATATTTAGTATAAACACTTCCTTGAAACGTCGGTGTCGTAGAGTAATGCTTCCGAGCCAATGTGCTGCGACACAATGTGTGCCGCAAGTAAGCTCTTGGTGTGCCGCGGAATATAAGTGGAGATTCCAGCAGAAACTTATTGTAAAATCTATCAGTGAAAGACTAAGGTAACAGGGAAATAATTGCAAGGACGGATTTCTATTTTTTGTCCTTTTATGAGCCATCAACCACCTCAGCCCACTCAAACCTTATGGTTTGAGTGGGCTGAGGTGGTTGATGTTAATTCATCCCTTCCCATAAATTCCACTGGGAAATTGCGGGGTGAATATATAGACATTAATATGTAAAAAAATCCAGGTTAGTGAATTCAGAAAATTACAATTTATTGAAAATTATTGATTAACTAAAACTAAATAACAATGTTTGCACATTATTTAATGAGGTTTTTTGTCGTATAGATGGATATTATGATAATACTAGAATATTTGTCCTATATTTCGATTAATTCTTCCCTTTCCTTCATCCTTTCTCAATCTGAATTTAAACAAACTAAAAAATCGAACTTTCAGTGGTTTAGCGTCACACAAGTGTGCTGTGGAAGACATTTAGATGGGGAGTTCGGTCGGAGGGAACACTTCGCCTGTGACTTTAATCCGAGTGACATCGCCACAGAAGTGACAGAAATAAATGTCAGGGTATGATTTATGAAGTGAACTTTTCGCTGACAGAAAGAAGCTAGGAAATAAAACGCCGTTAGCACCGCCTACTTAATTCCAAAGGGGACTATTTCCGTAGGCGTGGACTCCTAGAAATGTTCAGCAACCTCGATGCATATGCTATGGCTAGTAACTACATATTCCGAGGTCATAAGCCGTCCTTGAGTGGTTCTCTGACGAGGAATTCTTCTTTTGAAGGGAGAAAGCAGGAGCAAGCGTCTAATTTTCCTTCCTTCCCTGTTCCCGAGAGGGCGTGCTCCTCTATCCCTGAATTGGAACCCGTCACTTGGCGTGGGAAGGGCCAAAGGAGAGAATCCACGCGGCGCCGAAAAGCACGACTTCCAGGAGCCATATGACATCGCTCCTAAAGCATTACAATGCATATCATTGACAAATATAATGTTTCGTAAAAGCTTATTTTTAAATCTAGCGGGAAATTTTTGAGATATTGATAAGACCGTACGAATAGTATTCAAAGGCTATTGCATTAATAGTGCACAATAAAGAATTTCTGATAATTATTTCCATAATATACAAAGTTAGTTCTTTTTCTCAAAATGGCACAATACGACGAATGTAATTATAACATAATGCTAACATAGTCATAATAAATAAATGTAGAATAAATTATAGTTAATAAATGAAAGCGACGACACACCTACGTCTTCTAGAATGTTATTATTAAGTGAAGTTTAATTTAGAGTATTTGGGTAAGTCCATACAATATTGATGTACTCAAGTGCAACTTTGGGATGAATAAGCAAACGTATTAAAGAACAACAGATATCAACATAGAGAGAGCTGCAGAGAGCAACGGAGCAAGATATGTGACAACTGCCAAGCAGACAATAAATATTCAGAGGTACCTGAAGGATATTTTAAATAATGACGAAAGCTCTATAAAGAAGAGAATCAAGTTTATAACAGAGACTAAACTTATAAACCACATCTATCTAAATGGAAGCCCCAATTGCTGTAGCTATTTTACATAACTTTCAACAATTATTACATAAATGAAACCAAGTCTTAGCTAACTCGACTGTGCTCATGAATCACAATTTCTGTTTGCGGTACAAATAACCATGCTGTTGACGCACCCAAAAACGTTAATACTACTATCCCCAGATATCAACACGTTGAGGAAACTGGTCTAATTAAAATCTCACGTAAACTATGAAGCGAAGTCTCTCTTTTAAATAAGTACCAATGTAAAGAGACAAACGTGCTTTAATGTTTTAATCGTCAATTCCTCATTATGCGGGGAAATGACCGAATAGTTTTATGTTCCGGATTTTTATCTCGAGTTCAATCTGAAGTGCGACAGATCGCATGATTTTCAATTGGGCAATGCGCCTCAATCAGTTTTTTAATCCTTATTTCTTCGTTAGTTCTCGTCTTTGAGTTTAGCTCTTCTCCAATACCTATCTCCTTTATTCAATCGCTTTGTCAGACATTCTTCAGATTTGAGACCAGTTGTTGCCTAATCTTCAATGGGTTTAAGCTCCGTCGCTTCTATATCTAGAGGTGCGGTTAATAATCACGCTGTACGTGGCCACGTGGTAGTTGCTGTTTTTTGTGATGGCTGACACGATTCTTGAAAGAAAAAATATTTAATTTGCTCTGTATTCTGGAACTAGAAGTTCTGCGCGTCCAGTCCTTTAAGAAAGAATTACGAAATTCTATGATTGCTCCCAATTTTAATCGATGCTTAGATATGAATTATAATTTCGCGGAATTCCCTTCGAAATGAGCGCTTTAGGCGTTTTCTGCATTTTATTTTTTTGGTGATTTTCTCAGATTTGAAATAAACTTGGACTTTGTTACAATCACTTTTAATGATTGTTATAATACAACCGACCATAAATTATGCACAATCCCTATGGTAAGAACTATTTGAGTGGCTTCGGAAATTTATTTCTACTTGGCAATAATTTTGTATTTCCTCTCTTTTCAATGCAATTTTCGACAGAAAGTCGAATTATTAAACATACTTGCATGCTATCGAATTAAATGTATGCTATGGAAATTATTCTTAATAAAATGAGTATTTTATTCAGGATATTTATAATTTTATATTATTCGTATACAGTGCTCATTGAATGTATTGGTATGTATATAAACTCTTATTCAGTATTGAGAGATTCAATTCAATAGCCCACATAAGTGAATTAATTGAAGCTATGAAGAACGCGAAGGTTTCGTTCGTTATGATTGTCTTAAATTAAAATATTTGAATAACACTTAATGTAGTGTTTGTGTAGCCAAGGAATCCAAAGAGCCGGAGGGATGGAAAATGTTTTGATTAAAGAAACGCATAATATGGAAGAGAAAGTTGAATTTCAGACGTAGTGGAGAAAATGTCCCTCTGAAGAAGATAGACTTACATTTACTAACTAAAAGGCGAAATTAAGATTCCACGATTATGGAAATATGAACTGCTATTACACCATGGAATGGATTCCGGTTTGATTCAGCGACATAGATGGCGTTGCATCCGTCTTCGTGAGTGCGACAATATTTCAACGTCATTAAAATTCCGCGCCAAGAGTTTCCATGTCAGCCGGTGGTGGCAGCACAAATAAGAACCAATCTGCCCGCTAATTTTTGCTTTGGTCCTAAATGAAATAAAAGAATAAGATGAATGATTGTTAATTAACCAACTTCAAGAAAATTTCTTCCAAAGAGGAGTTGATTTCAGAAACTTCTTCCTCGCTAGATAAAAAATGCTGATGTCAGCTGAGATTATCATTTTCCATCGTGTCAGTCGTTCCATTTCGTTCAGAGTAGTTTTATCTTTGCGAATCAGATAATAAACGTTTCTGTTGATGCTCCTGTTCTCGTTCCCCGATCGAAACTAAAATCTTCCTCCATCATATCTGAAACCTTCTCTCTCAATACATCGGTTTCTCACGTCGGGAGTGGGTAGTGCAATCGTTAAGCTTTCATTTATATTTACAAGCTAATCAATTGAATACTTTTCAGTAATACCAATTATGCACCTTACTAATCAGTGTTAGTCTTCCTAAATTCAAAACATGCAAAGTTCCAATGAAGAGAAAATCTGGAAAAGGTAGGCGCCCACAATCGGAATCTTTAAGGTGTTAGTCACTTAAAACGCGTTGCAAATTTCGCCGCAATCAATTTATTAATTCCAGTTTTTAAATAATTCTGCTAAGTATTTATACGATAGAATAAAAAAAACTCCCAGGTAGATACATGACGACTTCAGTACACCTATCAGTTATGATGATCAAAATATGATTGAAATTTGGAAATGCATTGAACTCAACCTCCTACGAGTATATATAAGTAATATTTGCTTTCTTGTCAAGAAAATTCTAACCGGCATTTTTCCATTATAACTGAAAGAAATAGGACTTATTTCGTTCCTTATATGTGTACATACATCTGGGTATTCTTCAACATAGAATCAGTTGCATGGGGTCAATGTTACACCTGGTGATGCATTTACGTATGTGATAAAGACAGAAAATGTGGATATTTATACCGTTATTTGAGCATTCTTTAAGCCTTATCATGATCGCTCGGGGATTTCGTAAATTTTCGGCAAAGGCAATATAAGTAATGCTAGCATGATCACAAAATTTACATTTATAAAAAAATGTTAAATTCCCAGAGAAAAAAGAAAAAACGAACGAGATACCAAATCAAAAAAAATAATTTTCCTCTTACATTAGTTAAGGCTGACTTTTTATACTTTACAAAAAATTGGCAAAATAAACCATTTCAGTGCTGTAGATGCACCCAAATGACTTGATTTTTTCGTATAATTCTGTAATTAATGGAACATTTTCATTTCATTCATTCAGGGATGCTACTATTATGGGAAAACGGTTAATCATACATGAAATTGATTCAATCTTAAGAACATTATAAGCAAAACATTTAGCAAAAAAGGTGTTGATTTACAATGAATAAACCTGTTTGGAGTGCCTTCTTGTTTCATGAAGAGGTGGTTTCCCCTTAACTTTCAAATAGTACCTGGTGGGTTGAGGAAATGGCACAAAACATTTTCGTTGTAACTGGAAAGTATTTGATCTTAACTGAAATGCTGTTTTAGTTCCCAAGTTTTTCTCTTCTATTAAATTTTATCTGTGATTACGATGAATTCCAAAGCTTTTCCATCCTGAAATTCCACCTGAGAAATTGTGCAATCTTTTGCTCATATAGCCACATTCTAACATCTTCAACATTTTACATTTTTTTACTTAAAATACTTCTCACTGTAGTTTGCCTTTATAGTAGCCTATGCATACCTTCTCACCTGATCAAGTATGAAATTTGAACTTTAAACATTTGCTCATGAAATTGCACTAAAGAAGATAGCAATACATGTGAATACATTTGTTCAATGAAAATTTATGTGAACAATGACACATGTGTATATATGTGATATATATCAGAGAATGAAACCCCTAGATGTTGTGACTCGCAACTGCTTCGAGTCTCCTCGATTCCCACGCTTGAGGGTTAGGTTGAGCGGAACTTCTGTAGGGGGAATTTCTTTTGCTCATCGGAATCCCCTGACCAGGGGTCCATCCACAGTCTCCGCCCAAGGAAACCAGAGCCAGGGGATGGGGTGAGGATGGACCCGCTGGAGACTTGAGATGCTGCGATGTGCTACAAGGCGACGACAGACGAAGGTGAAGCCGGAGAAGAGTCTCCGAGCACCTGCGTCCATCTGAGGGTCACTCGCAGAGGCTTGCCCTGCATTCCACCATCTGCACATCTCCAGCATCACACCCCCATCTTCTGGAAACTTTGAAAAAGGCACGAAAATCCTTAGGCCGTGACCATATATAAAGGTGACACTTTTAGGGAATCGGGGAGTCTCAACTAAGTAACTCACTGGTGACTCCACCCTGCATGGGCGTTAAGGCAAACCCCAAAGCAGGAGTCTGCACCCTGGCCTGAGCATTAAGGTAACCCCGGCAGTGGAGTTCTTCACCCTGCGGAGTGGGAGTTAAGGTAACCCCATCGCAGGAGTGTTTCCCACGGCTCAGTCACTGGGCGTTAAGGCAACCCCAGTGCCGGAGACCTCGGACCGGGCCCCAGGTACGTCAAATAAATTCCACAGTTATATTCGAATTTTAAAATATCGGAAAACCATCCGCAATATACTGTTTTCTTTTTGTCTACTTTTCTCCCTCATAAATTATTTTCAGGCACAAGACCTCACCCGCAGTTGAAGACCATGCACTCTCCATTGAACCCCATCATAGGACAGGACAGAAATGCCAACATTTGAATTCATTTTTTTTATTACACCTGATCTTACGGTTTTATTATTTCATTTCTATCTATGTTTTTGCAGGTTTTTTTCACTCTCCTCCTTATGTGAGCATTTTCCCGCACCGTGGGTTTTTCTCTGAAAGCCTTCAGCCAAGGTTTCCCCGCAACCCTTTCCTTTACTTTTTAATGCATTTTTTTATTTGTAATTTCTAAAGCTTCCCATGTATTACCCACTACTTGGTTAGGCCATGGCCCTCAATGGGCTTCTGTACAACAGTGACCAGAAGGAAGCAAACACCAAAAATAATAGGCAGTAACTGTCTAAGACTTGTGAAATATTTGATTTTATGTTGGTAAATCTGTTTTTATAATAGCTTGTCATAAAAAAATTGTATGGTGTAAAAATATTGTATGAATAGATAAAGAGTTTTTCCAGCTTTCCATTGCCGTAAATAGGTGAAAAGATATTGACAGGAGGTTTTTCAAATAAAAACCTCCTATCAATGAGAATTCATTAAATTCAAGAAACATAATAACTCTCAAGAACTATACTGCAAAAAATTCCAGTAAATTCCATAAACCAAAATATTGAAAAAATAGTAATAAGTAAGGAAATAAAATAATGTTAGTTATGATTAGTAATATGATATAATATTGAATATAGACCTTATCTAGTCACTAATCTCAATTTATGACAACGGAAGCTGGCCAGAGGATCTTATTAAAATGATTCTAATGCCATCATATAAATTGAATAACGCTGCAGAATGTTAACATTATTGTAAGATCACTATAATATATCAGAAAGCAAAAATCACTCTAAGGGTTCTGAATAGAAGGATAAAGGGAAAAATTCATAGGAAAACTGAAGATTAGTTTGGTGTTAAGAAAGGAAAACAAATGAGTGATTCATATGGGAAATGAGAGTACTAATAGAAAAAACCCTTTGAATTTAAGAATGATGCAAGAATATGTTCCATTGACTTTGAAAAAACTTTTGATAGAGAGCAACTACTAAAATTAAGTGAGATATTAAAGAAGATTGGGTTGGATTAGAGAGGTAGGTAATTGATGCAGAATGTGATCTTAAAGCTAACACTAGTAAATATGGGAGATCTAGGACAGGTCGTTCAATTACCCAACTTGGGTCGCATTCTCTCCAAGGCTGGAAGATCCACACAAAATTCGAAGAACTTTGTGTGGATGTGTGCTTTGTGTGCTGTAGCAAAAGAAATTTTGATCAGGAAAAATTGGTGAAATCTGAGGTGAGTATTTTGGGTGTGAAATTTGGATCCTAAAAATGTTGACATCTACAGTTTGTAGCCCTTTGAGATGAAGGTATTGCATTGAATAGAAAAGGAAATTGGGTAGATAGAAAAGTAAACATGAGAATGCCAGAGATGGTGAGAGAAGACAGGGTTCCGACTGACGTAATTGAGCAATGGCAGAAAAAATAAAGGGCTGAATTTAGAGAGATTGTTGAAGAGAATGACTGAAGATAAGAAGAAAGGGAAAATACACAAAGGCTAAACAATGTAAAAGGCTGAGTATATGATCAAGAAGTTGAAAAAAAGAGCATTAAATGGGGAATTTTAGTCACATGAACTAACCAAAAGGTTTCTGCTTAATTAGAACATTACCAATCATTAGAATATATTAATGTTCTTATTTTATTGTTCCTGAGTCAAGGCATTGATTTGACTACTTCATCTGAACTCAATAATAATTGCTCCAAAGAGATATTTCTCATCCTGGGATAAACCACTAAAAAGATGAGCAAGACTGAATTTGAACAATATTTACCTATCCTCTAATCAGGAAATAACTCTAAAGTTGCCTAAATGAATATCATTTTATTTATTTATGGGTAATAATCATTTTATAAATGGGGTAACTGCACTGATTGCTGCAACACACACATTTCAACCATACTTATTCTTCCAGTTTTCAATTATAAAAATTTTCTCTATCATAAAAACACTTCTGCCTAAAAATGAAAAACATCTGCATCAAGTGGATAAGTTTGTCTGCCACACCACCCTCCTAGTTTAGGACACGTAAATGAGCAATGTTATCCTAACTTGTAGTTTCTGTGCATAGAATGCAAATAATATTATCATGTCTTGCTAATAAGGTTAAGCATTTACTTTTTTAGCTTCAAAGTAAACAAACAGCAACAATAAATATAAGCGAACAGTTAGCCTTAAAATTCCAGTAAACAAGTTTCTCACATTTTTTTGCTGATGTAAAGCTTATCCCATGAAAATGAATCACTAAAAATTATTAGGTGTTTTAGGGTAAGCAAAACTAATTGAAAATTAAAAACAAACGTGAGAAACATAATACCAAGAATTTAACCATGTTAAAGTCTTCTTATAAGACTAAAAAACAGTAACAGGGATAAGCAATCAATTTATTCATAACAAAATATACAAGAATTTGATTGGCACAGTAGCAATGGACGCGATTAGATTTGGGAACCCTGTAGTGATAAAATGATTATTATCGTAAAATGAATCACTTTCAAATATATACTCTTTGCACACTCCTTTAATCTTCCTCAAGCAATAGGCGAATGAGATCAGGATTGCAGCATTCCTCTTCTTGTAATCGATGAGGCTTCCCCCAGCGGACCAACGTAGGCACTGAGGTTAATCGAAGTCTTTCATCTTTTCGAAAAACACAGTTTGGATCTTTCCACCTAATAAGTAAAATTCATAGTGTATAAAGGTTCGTTAAGAACACTATATATGAGCTGATCTGAGTTCCAAAGTTTAAGGAAAGTCTTTTAGGTAAGAATTACTTCGGTTATGTAAGTAATAAATGTAACAAATTAAAAGAAACTAGAGATGCAATTATTATGATTATGCTGCATTTACTTCCGCTTCTTGTTTAGCAGAAAGATAAAATCTTTCCGTCGAGAACGAAAGCATCTGCGACAGTATATCGAAGGAGATAAGATAATACATACAATGTAAAAGACTTATCAAATTAATAACTCGTAAATCAATAATCAGTTCTACCATAATTCCTTCCAAAAACATAAAAAAGGGGGTAATTAAACTTACGTAGATCTATCGCCTACTCCAACGTAGAGAAAGGTTGTTTCATCGTCCAAAGTTTCCAAAACATTGTTAACAACAGGTTCAGCTGAAAATTACGTTAAGATCATCAGCTACTCACGGACGGAGAAACGAACATTCAGAGGAATGAAGGAGAGATCCAAAGTGATGTTTTACCTGAGACACAATCTGGACACCAACTTTCTCCATCACCAATTTTTGATCCACTAAACAGAACTAAAATTACCTCCGCCGTCGTTTCTACTTCCTTTATAGTTTTGTTGAAGGCATCGTAACCTTCCACCGAGTGCTTGATCACCATTACGCTACAAAGATTCACTTGGCTAAATTTGACACTCCAGATACTGGACTGTTTGAAAACTGCAGCAAATTCGACCGACTAATCTGGACCAAACAGACATCCAAGATCCGTGCTGCCAAGACAACGTGATAACCTGATAACAAATACAGTAAACCCAAGTATACCTTCCCCCATCTTTTGGAATTTATGCGCATTACCATTACGCGCCAATCTTGATTTTTATGAGCTTCATTGAAAAAAATATTCAAAATACTCAGATTGTTTCCAATTACTTAATGAAATTGTTGCCCTTCACCTTTCCTCGAATATTAAAGCAAAAACGTAAACCAAAATACTCACGTTGAATCGACTCAATTTCACTTTATGACATGATACATAAATAAATGTGTTATCTTCATTTCCATCCTGTTACCTATTATGCATCTATTTTATTACAATTAGAAATTTTTATAAAGACTGTTAATAAATATTCTATTCTCTTATTCTGTTCTGCACTCAATATTCATGGGTCGAAACAGAATGGATTTGACGTTAACCACAAGATTGATGAAAGCATTTGCTAAAGCCACAATCCTTTATCTTCATTTCAAAATAAATTGGTGTAATATGTTCATGCGAGTGCATGCTATGGATTCTCAGATATATATGTGCAAAATATTACTGAGCATGGAATGAAAGAATGTCAAATACGTCAAATATTACTAAGAATTATTTTGTACATTATACTGTACTTATGAGTAATAGAAATGATTGGATGGATAGAAAGTGAATGGATAGGTTTTCCTCTGCCTTTACCTTCTGTTATCCCAGCATTTTAAATTTTGTCCTTGTTAGGGATTGGATTTCTTTTGAATTTATCCATATCCTTGGTCAAGAGATTGTCAGTCAAAGGGATTCCCCCCTGTTTCTATGTCCTCTAAATGTTTAAACAACTCTTGTGAGTTCAGGAGAGGGAGAATTATCTACCTGTTTTGCATCCATACATGAAAACACTTCAAGTCTTGAAACAGCTTTAAATATCCAATTTTTGCAAGGTGATGAGCATTTCTGGCTGCAAGTTTGAAGCAAGGCTATTGAAAAGGATTTTTTTATGTTGAATCATCAATGCATCTCATGGAAATGAAATTTGTACAGAGAAACTTTGAAAAAGATTTCAGTGGAAGATATAACAATATTCTAGGCTTGAAAAATTAATTCTATCATTGTTGCTGATTTTATATGTCACTATCCTTTAAATTTCAACAACAAAAACATTTTTTCTAGGTCTACTTAAATTTCTAACAAAAAAATTAGTGCTTCATGTTTGTGTTTTTGCTGGGACATATGGTAACTTTTAGGAAACCAGTGATAAGGAAAATTACCTCTTTTACCAATTAAATAATGAATTACTATATAATCTATTTTTGGAAACTATACATATAAAAACTTGTAAAAATAATTTATTAACTATTAATTCAAAATATTTGGAAATGAAACACTAAAACTTGGCTTAGAGAATAAATTCAATCATAAATGAAAATGTCAATTCTTGTCATTTATAAAAGATTCTGGAGTGAAAATTCCTCATACTTGTTTTGTCTCCTTTTTCGAGTATTTTCATGGGCTAGAAAATGACTCAAAAACGGTTTGAAGAAAACACTTGATTTCCAGCATTTAGTTAAGATGCAATCACACACCAACACACACTCAAAGGTACACTATAAAAAACATTGAGTCTTTCTTGCAAGCGAATGATGATTATTTATGATTTCATGTTGCTTAAGATCCAATCAATGTATGAAGATACACGAACATACACCCCAGGATACTGCTTAGAGCCGCAGCCAATCCCTGATGATATTACTCCAATGAGGGAATATCTTCCATCCTTTCCCTTTACAACTAAAGGTCCTCCTGAATCCCCCTGCAAAGTAAAAATAAAATCATCTGTTAGTTTGGTGTCACTGAATCCATAACTATAAGAATTCATTGCTGATCCACACCAATCAAGAAATATTATTTGGGATAAACACTATGTTACAAATAACCTTACAATAGATGATATTCATCTCATTTTTAAAACAATAAATTTTTTGCTAATAAATTTTTATAGAAAGCGTTCTCTGATCTTTACTGATTCTTACTAGGAATTGATATGAAAAAATAAAACAATTTTATGATTAATGATGATGACCCCCAAAGTAGATAAATGTAAGAAAAAATAGTGATAAAGACCTGGCAAGCATCCTTTTTCCCTTGTCTGTCTCCAGCACATAGCTGGGAATCAATAATACCAGAAGGATAACTTCTTTTTGTTACAGTTGCAGCTGCAGGTGATGCATAAGAGCGAGAACAGTCCTCATTGCTGAATACTGTCACACGCACCTCTTGCAAAATTGGACTCCTGTCTCCACCTGTTGAAGTTTTAATTATTAAAAACATTATTAGTTTTGACTCTCCAACAAGAGAAGCAATTTTTCTAACCTACTTTTATCTCCTACTTGAAGGACCTCTCAATGTTTAATCTTTAGAGAAGTTGAAACAAAGGCTAGTCACAAGAAATTAGTCAAAACTCAACCCTGACAGTCTAAAATATAAATATTTTGCATATTTGTAGACAAATGTGCTGTTTGTTAAAATGCTAGAAATAGGAAGTTTTACCTTAGTTTCAATGTACTTAAGACAATTTGTTCATGTAAATGCCTCTTTAAAATACCATGTATAAAGTTTTACGAATGCTAAGTATTCACAAGGTATTTTTTGGTATCCATTACTTTAGGTGCAAAAAGTCTTATATAATTTTTGTGGAGTGCTATCAGTATTATACTCAAATATCTGTAACTCAACTGAACTTGTAAAAATGAGCTTTAACTGCTAATATTAAATGAGAGTAATTAAGGCAATGAGGAATTTTAATTTCAGCATAGTTGTGTACCAAAATTTTCTGAATCTGAACCAACATATTACCTTGCAGTTCATCTTTCACTCATCTTGTTTGATCCCTAAATCTCTCAAATCTGTACCTATTTGACGCAACTATTTTCCCTCAAGGCAAATGTCTGCGAAACATTCACTTTTTATTACTAAATGGAACAGAAATGATTGTCTACAGCTAATGGAGCTTTGGGTGCAGGGAACATGACACACCCCCTGTGTTCATAAATTTTTGCAATACATGACGTCTTGGTAGATTTAGATTACTATATTTGGAAACATTAGAAGTAAGGAATTTAAAATAGCAGCACCTTTATCAATTCCCATCTAATATATAACTTAAATCTATCTTTTTCATGCCCAACAAGAATTGAGTACCTGAGCACTGTATACCTCTTTAACCTCACTTCAAGCATGTGTGGGGAAATATACTATTTTTAAAATACATTGCTTTCCTTACCTTCCCAGTAAAGTTTTAATATATTGATAATAAAAATAATACATATATTCTATAATAAACCTTGCAAAGGCTCTAAGCAAATATTATCTAAAGAGAGTAAGAAATAATTACCAAAAGAAAGGTGTCCCCAACCAGTAAGAATGGCTTCTTTTCCATTATATGCAGTTGTTGCTTCAGATTTTGGAGGGAGGCATATTGTCCTAGCACCTCCAGGTCTATTGAGCATAATAGCTCTTTCCAATGTTAGAATTGCTATGTCATTGTAAAAAGATGGTGGATGATAGTCAGGATGCATAAGAACTTGCTTAACTCTCATTTCTTCACCTTTTCCTTCTCCTAATTTTGTGTTTCTCCTCAAATCTACTTCACCAACCCGCACAATATCAGGTTTCCTGAAAAAGTTTATGCACATCTTATAGTTCTTTTGTTAATAAAATAGGTAGGATTTTAAAATAGCTCATGGATTTATAACGAAATCATTACAATAGATCATACAAGATGTAATCAATTATTTAAGTCTTAAGAATTGCCATGACCAAATTGATACAAAAAAGATAAGCTAAAATTCAATTACCTGCGCCTTGCACAATGAGCTGCTGTAAGAACTGTAAACTGATTTAACAATGATCCACCGCAAAACCAGTCAACTGAGCCATCTTTTGAAAATTCACCAATTACAGCCTAAGGAGAGGAGGAAATAACTATACATGTCTTAATATTGATGTTAAAAATGCCTAATAATTATGAAATTTTATTAGGTGGGTGCATTAGGAATTTCCTTACAGTCCATGGAGATTCGGAAGCAGAGGGCAAAGAAATTCCTCCAATTGCTGCTCCTAGAATTTGTTGACGGCCTGACCCTCCAATAATTCTTGTTCCAACCTTCCCATCTTTCTCCAGTATACCACATTCTGAAAATAGACATGATTTACATATAAATATGGAAAATGAGCCAAAAAAGCATTGAGAATAATATTTACATTATTTAGCAATATCTGCAATGCTTACCACCATTGGATTCAATTCCACTTCGAGTGCCAAGTTCAAAGGCTTTTGAACTTAATACTTGGGAAGTTGGTTTTGGATGCAGGCTTTCAAAACCATTGTTTCCTTTCATCTGAGGAATAGAAGTGCTTGTAGCTGCCCTTGGTGGTTTATTCTGAGGATGTGATCTGGTGTTGAGACAACAAACACCAGGCCCTCTAAATGGAATACTGTCAGCATTGCCCGGTGTCCAACTGAATGAGATATCATAGTAATTTTATTTACTTCTCCATTTATTAAGATCCTGTAGATACCTAATAATATCTAGCATGAAAATTATATATAAATAAAATTCCAATGAATCAAGGCAGGTAAAGGGAAGGAAATCTATATTCAGTTCTTAGTATTGAGTACTGTCTATTACACAGCTTGGAGAATGAAACTGAATGAAACAATGTAATGTGGAGGTAAAAACAAATTAGGTTTCAATCCAAAGGAAAATGAAGGAAGGAAAGGGGAGAAGGCAAATCAGGAGAGGAGAACAGAGGACAGCAATACAGTTAATGTGAACAATATTCGGTCTATTAAATAAGGTAGATGATCGGCCATAGTGGGTTTCAATGCACCTGGGGACTAAGAACTGCCTTGAAATTGATTAGCTGAGCATCTTCAGCTATATTTTTAGTATGTGTGTTTGTGTTTAGTGTAAAAGGGATTGGGACCAAGAAAACCATGTATTAAACTGGATACAGTTCTAAGCAGAAGTGTTTTAAATAGGATATACTGTATATAGGAACAATGATATAAATACTTTTAATCTCACTATGTTATAAATTGAATACATTTTCTTCCTACAAAAAGCTATGCAGTAGCATTTATTTACTAATGATTTTATGGCCTTCCCATAAATCAAAGCCACACCTACAGATATCTATAGATATAAATAGCACTGTGCACATGTTTATTGTGCTATTTATAAGATAACTGATTATTAAGTGGCTCATTTAGTGGAGGGAAATACTTTGGTAAAGGAGAACTCCCATCTATTAAGTACGCAAGTGTACCAAACCCTCCATGCCCATAAGGAATTGGTCTGATTATATTGACTGTAAAGTCTTGAACAGAATAATGCACTACAATCATTCAATTCCATTTATACTGTAAAGAGGAGTACCTGCAAAACTGTCTTCTTGGATTATATCTTGAATCAGGACATTGTTCTAGTGGAACACACATCATTTGCTCTCCATTTTTGGAGCAGTTAAGCAATTCAACTTTCTCTGGTGAAAAGTTAGCAATTTCTCTGAAGCCATGGTCTCTGAAATCATAATCCTCAGGATTTCTGAACCATGAGTGAGCCCTATGTCCAGTTACAAAAGTACCTGGAAGAAAATTTAAGTCCATGAAATAATACAACAGTAATATAAGTAAATATCCCACTAAGGTAGACATTCAGCATTATTAAAATTACAAACAAAAGAAATGGCAAGAATGTATTGAGCTCTCTCATATTTTGTTTCCCACATTTACTGCACCTTCAAAAGAAATGTTTATCATCATAAAATCTTTTCTTTTTTCATGAGCTGTAATTCAGTTTCCTTTCATATTGATAAAAATGCGCAATATAAGTGTAATGTATTTAGTTATACCAGAATGAAGCTGTCAATTTTTTTTAAGAGTAAAATAAATTGTAGGGATAGCTAAAATACAACAAAATAATACTTGATCAAACCAAATATGAAGATTATTTCATGCTATATTATTTACTCTTGAATGTTATGAAAAAAATTTTATGAATGATATTTCCTTTCTTCCATCCACTCTTCATTGCATTCTGAAATATAATCACTGATATTTGTTGCTACAAAATATGAATCTGTTCTATATGCCTTGCAAATATTTGTTACTCTAGTTAGCTTAACATCTTCCAAAGAATTTTGTAATTAGTAAACTGAGTTCATTCTGTAATCTGTTTAATTGGTAAACTTAGTTGTCCATGGTAAGCCAACAGATCAAAAATTTTTTATTAAATCCCTGGTTTTTATTGTTTTGATTTTGAATGTTTTAGTACATGATCTCCATCTTGATTCTATACTGAATCTGAAAAAGACAGAGATGACTGTCATTTAGTTCTAATTAACACCAGTACAAGTTCTTGGTAACTCTTCTGGGAGGATTCTGGTTTTTGAAAAATTTTAAGGATTCCAGAAATTGGAAATTATCTTATGCTTTTACTTAGTGATTTGCTGTCATTTGGATTACTCATCATATCACTATTTTCATGATTTTTTTCTTATATTAACCAAATGATATGCATTAAATATTGAAACTGGGAATTCTAAATGATCCCCAAAACTTTAAAGATGTTCCTTTCTCTGGCAAATCGTTTTTATTTTCTATATATACAATAAGGTGCTTAATTTAATTACACAAAGATACTCCTTAATTTTCTTCCTTCCTATCAAAACTGACATGTAATCAACTTTAATAGAAACTATTTTATCTCACCCTTATCAGGTACACTATTCTTACTGCAGAGTTACTGAATTAATAAACTTTCATCTTGATAAATATTATTAAGTCCTTGGAAGAAAAATACTTATTGAATACCATACTGTTTATTTTGGAAATAAAAATAAATTCCACCATTTATTAGCACCATATTATCAAGTTGTATCACGAGAGCATTCTCATAAAAACTTTCCTATTGGAATATTTATTCATCATTGATGAACCTTGATCATTCTGATGTATTCATTACATTGATGATAACTTCCTTGTCTGGAATGATAACACCTACAAACCTCTTTTGCCAACTCCTCACTCCTATCCATCCCTTTCACTTCTTCAACAATTTTATAACTGAACTTGACTTTGATCTTCCTAAGGGCATACACAAAGGGGGTGGTTTTGGGATTTAAACCCCCCCCCTTTCATGAAAAATACTGGGAGTTCATACAATTCCTTGCATCACTCAATGATACAAGGTATGAAATCCTAACATAAATGCATGTAAATAATTAGACTTAGCATCACTATCTTAAACTAACTTATCCTATTGAGGGTTATTAATGTTAACTTTTTGAAAGTGATTAAATATAATTGTTACACTATGTAAAGAGTAGTTTAGATAGTACAACAGGTTATCTGTTTCCATTTTTTATTTAATTTTGGCTGTAATTTACCTCGAGCATAATTAGTTGGTCGATCTGTTTTTTCTCGATCACCCTAAACCTCTCCAATCTCCAATCGGCATAAGCTCCGACTCTATAATATATTAATCGATAGCTTCTTCCATTGCAAACTGCTTTTATTTATTGAAAGTAGATGCACGAAGGATATGATTGAGCTACGTTTTCGGTGCGTCCTCGTACTTCCACTACGACAAACCTCTCCAAATTATAGCTTCATTCTAAGCGAGCATTGCCTAGATATAAGCCCTGCATGGTGCTAATCCTCAGTACCCTCTGCAGCCTTAAACCCTTCCCTTGCCCTAAGCTCTCTCGGTTTCCTTCCTTCCTCCACCCGCCAAATTCGGAGGACATCCTTGAATGGGCGGAGAGTATCCTCAGAACCCTCAATGGCTCTCACCATTGAGGAATCACACGTGTGTTACTCGTCCAACGCAAATGAGTTGCTTTTAATCAACGATTACCTCTGGGCGAATATTGATTACATGAAAGTCATGGCTCAATCACAGCAGTGTGTGTTACGCAATGAAAAAAACAGAGCTTGCTCAACTTCCTGAGGAATCATTTAATAACTGCATAAATGCAATCACTCTCTTTGCCCTTCCCAAGATTCTCGCTCCAATTCTGTAATGAGAAACCATTCCATGGTCTTCTACTTAAGGTAATAGTGGGCTTAGTGACGTTTTCATTTTCTGCAGCCGTAGAGATATTTGACAGCTTAAATCCATAACCAAATATGTCATTCGAGGATGCCTGTCATTCTGATATATAATTCGAACATAAAGTAAATTCATTGCCTCATTGTACTCGTACTAAAACTTATGGAATATGCGGTATTTTGTTTTTTTAGAAATAATCCTCTCCTCCTGTGGTGATTGATCCGAGAATTGGTTGGCAGTAGTTTGGTTGAAAGACACTTCCTTCTTCACACCTTCCTTTTCATCTCTTCATAGTTCCTTCATCCCTCGCTTTCATAATATTCTTTACAAATTGGTTTCCCTCTGGGACTTTTTCCATCTACATGTCTCTCTAGAAATGTCTCTAGGAGTCCATGATGTCTCAATAAATGACCTGTAAGTTGAACTCTTCTTTTTGGGATGGATTTCATCAATATTTTCCTCTCGCTCGTCCCTTAAAGCATTTCCACATCCTCAGAAAATATCCAAAGAGTTACAAATCAATAAAGTTCCTCGGAAAGATAGATTACTCTGTGTTCCGATGATTGAATAGCAGTCAATCCTTTCCTGTATAGCATCCGGGCCTTAATGTAGAATGAATTACCATTCATTTATTCTCCTTTTATTTCTTTCTCCCTCTGCAGATTCTTTACTCAATTCATTTTTCTTCTCTCATTCCTTTTCAACTCCTCTTCCATCTCACATCTCGCGACTATTCAAAGACCCTTTTCCTAGTTCGCATCTCTCTCTACTAATATGATCAACAAGAGAAGGCTTAACTACGTGGAACTCCATTATAATGGAATAATTATTTTATTTTTCGATGAATGAAATAAAATAATAGTTCAAGGTTAATTTTTCCAATTTTTTATTTACAGATTCCGTAGAGAATTCTTTGTGGAATCTGTAAATGGTAAATCTCTATTTTATTTTATTCATTGTAAAATAAAATATTTTTTTCTCTACTAAATTTGCGCTACCATTGCTAGGAAAGCCATTTCCTCCCTTTCAACTTCCTGATGAACATATTTGAGATCTAAATATTAATATTCACCCGGAAAAATTAGCACAAGGGTATCCGTTGGATATTTGAGTTGGTGAATTTATACTTTGTTAATTTTTTTGACCATTACCGAATGCATACTATTTGTTTCTACTTAGATCTACCAAAAATAGTCCCATTTTGGAAGGAGTTTCTGTGGAGGAAGTTAAAGGAAGAAGCTAAAAAGAATATTCTATGATCTAAGGATCAAAATCGCCTTGAGAGCCATGGTCAGAATTTAGGAAACTGGTCTGAACCAGTTTCTGGAAGAGGAGAGGACACAAGAAAACTTCAAAATAGGTCATCTGATTGAAATATACATATATGGAAAAACGGTTATACAACAAGAAATTGTTTTCATGGAAGCTCCGCAATATTTTTTATTCCACAAGATACGAGTGACTTTTTTGACTTCCTATTTTCTTCCCTTTCCTCTCTACCCAACTCTCCTTCGATATTGAAAATGTTGTCTTTTTGTGACGAAGGAGGTAAATGAGATACAGAAGTAAAAGGAATGGCTACTCGAAGGAACATACTTCTATATCTTCTTGTAAGAATATGTCGTAAGATCATAGAGAAACAATATTTTCTTTCTTCTTCTCACACAAACCCTATACTTAATATAAAACTGGTAAACAATAATGGCGTTGCCCTCTTTAACGTGTTTTGATTGTCAATCGTTTAATATTTTAATGGAAAGGTCTTATCCTTGCGTTAATTACATTTCATTTTACACATTAAGCGTCGTAAATTTCACAGACAAAGGAACGGTTTTCCCCCATGGTTTCGTTGCTAATCAAAACCGTCGTAGTTGGGATCTGTACCTCTCGATTCATTCGTGAAAAGACGAGAAAAACTTTCTATTCTAAATACTTCGATGAGGTTTTAATAATGTGTCACTACTAATATGTCATCCTTTCACTTTTTATCTCCCTAAAGATTTATCCGCGGCACTAAAATTTAAACTTTTTTTCAACTTTCCTCGCGTAACAATGTAAGTAGACATACCTGTTTCTGTTTCCGGTGCGAAATTTTAACCTAAGTTACAGAAATAACGGATGAGAGTATGAGAGTCCATAGTTTCCATTCGTTTATTCTGAGTTTAAATTGCCTCATTTGTCTCTATTCCTTTCGTATCCACGGGAATCTTTCTCTATAACGATGAATAACGAAGCAAATCACCAAAAGATATCGAACATCACACCAGAAATAAATCAAAAAAGGTCGAAAAATAAAAAACGTCGAGGAGAATTGCTAAGAAGAGTTTGAGAGCAGGCTTAGAGCACCTCCGATCTTTCCTCATCAGACCATTCACCTCTTCGACTCGAAACTAACTGTCCGGAGATTATCGCCGATGCTTGTTTTCACTTTGAGTGGCTCTTCTATTCGAGTAGAGGGGAATCTTCGTTCTGCCAGTCTATTTAACATTTCTTTCAGTTTACATTTTTACTACATCATTCCACTTGGAAAGCTGAGCATAGACGTTTTCTTTGCACATATTTAAATATACACCAAGGAGTTATCTCTGATCAAAATGTCACTATGAAAATTTCGGCTGCTCGGGTGATTTATGGTTTAGCTCAAGATAGTAATACCGCGAAAACGACGGAAACTTGGTTAACGTAAACATTCACTATCCGGAAATTTTCTAAATAAACGCTAATATAAACTATACATTACAATATATCTCTAGTTACCATAACATGAAATAAAAATCCATAGTATATAATAGTTTTTTCATGTTATAATTGAGTATTCGCCAAGTCAAGTAACCTGAGGTAGTCTCTGGCTTTTTTTACAGGATGCAAATGATCCTGGCGAAGTCATTAAAATATGCACGCCCTCTTGTGAGCATTGCCTAGATATAAGCCCTGCATGGTGCTAATCCTCAGTACCCTCTGCAGCCACAACAAACACCAGGCCCTCTAAATGGAATACTGTCAGCATTGCCCGGTGTCCAACTGAATGAGATATCATAGTAATTTTATTTACTTCTCCATTTATTAAGATCCTGTAGATACCTAATAATATCTAGCATGAAAATTATATATAAATAAAATTCCAATGAATCAAGGCAGGTAAANGTAGTCTCTGGCTTTTTTTACAGGATGCAAATGATCCTGGCGAAGTCATTAAAATATGCACGCCCTCTTTTGACGCAATTAAAATAAACGCTCGTAGATTTAAAATATCAGCCTCTCGTCTCGTGGTAGAATAATTCATAAGATCAGATCGTAGGTATCAATATGAAAGTCCACAAATTTTGTCTTCTGAGAAATAAAATTCAAACACTCATCAAAAATATGCATCAAAGTAGTTGTCGCGATCACATGTTGCAAGAGCGGCAATCCTTTTACTCCCGTTTATTCATCAACCAGTTCCCATTTGGAGGAGCAACGGAATGTAATGTCGATGAAAAGCTGTCATAAATCTCTTCAAGACCGCTGATAACTCATATTACTTTGCCCTATCACAATCACTCATCACAATCTTCTTTTAATGGCAAAGTTTGTTGGTTACAACTAGCTCCTTACTCTTTTCAATTCTATTTATTTCCAGTGATATATGGTTTTTATTTCACATGATTTCTTTGCCATACTTTCTTCTTTCGACTTCAAAGGAGACCGTGGTAGCACTGAATATTAATCTCCATCAAGATGAGAGATCTGCTGTACTCGACTAATTCTTGAATTTCCGAAGATTGGACATTCTGGGGTTCGTCCTTATTTATTGCCACAATAACCCTTATGTTATCTTTACTCACCAACAGTCAGTACGAGGAGCACCGACGCCAGCAGCAGCAGCCGTCGAAAGACAATCCCCATAAGTGGAGGATGGTGTTCGCGATGGAGAAAAAGTCGCTGGAGAGAGTGGAACTTTGCGTCTACAAGATCCACATCACTAAGTCCAAACCTTTCGGCCGCCGACTGACATCTACCCCTGGAAAGCCTTGGGAACACGCTTGATGACCCTCCTTCCCCTTTCAAAATCGCCTCTTTCTAATGCGTCACGGAGGGAGAAGAAAGGGCGACCTCCAGGTAAAGACGAGGTGCAGCACCAGGAGCTGTCGAGGCGTCGCTGCGGCGACAAACAAGAGGGAAGGCGCGGCCTTCTGCAAGGGTGAAGAAACGAACCTTTGACAAGCTCTCAACAGGGAGACATTAACAGCGTCTTTGAATGCGGCCATGCAAGGGCTGTTAGACCGCAAAGCGTGAAGTCCAAGGACGGAAAAGCCGTCGGCCATTCTGGGAAAGAGTGAACATCCGCAGGTGGGGAGAGAGGAGTTTGGGTAGGGAGAGCGAAAAAAGAAAGCGGGAGAGTGGGAAGGAATACTGGTTTCTGTGCGAAGAACTGACGCAATGAAAGTTCATAACGTCATTGACTCCGTGACGTCTTTCTTTAAAAAATATCGAGAGAAGAAACTGACTCCGCGGAATATTTTTGAGTACACCGCCCGTTCGTTGCGGTTGAAACTTTGTTTGAAAACAGAATCCGCGGAAAATATGCGGTCGGTGGAAAAGTTTTTCCGCAATTGGCTTATTTTTAAGAAAGCTCGGAAAATTCCTGACTCCGTAGTGGTGTGATGAGACTTTAATATGATTTTGTTACCAAGAAACGGATATTTGTTAAAAAAACTTCATTTTGGGTTCCATTTAACAAAAATGGAATAATCGTAACAAATATAGAGTTGTTATTCAAGATATTCATGAAGGCTTGTTTATCGTCACCATAACTACGTAAGCATATGTTACTACATATCTACGTAAACAAGCTTGGCAATCGCTTATTAGTAGTTGTAGCGATGTTAAAAGTGTTTCGACAACTAAGGTCATTTCGCTCATTTAGGCTTCCACCGGGAATCGAACTCGAGACCGCTTTCGCCAAACGCGCTACCCGCAATCCAGGAGACAGCTTATTTCAGATGGAAAATGTCCCCATTAGCTCCATCTTTGAGGAACACTAAATCATGGAAATGCACAATAGGAAGAAAAGCGGAGAAACATTAACAATAGCTCTGGCTTTGCAAAAATCAAATAAAATATTTAAACATTTCGTGAATTTAGACGAAATTATTAATAGGCAATGACAAAGAAACCAGCGAAAGCAAGCTATAACCTACGATTGTTTCACAAAGGTGTGAAGATGAGCGAGTCTTGAATTTGCGCGAATTTACCACGTTTTGATTTGGTTTACGTCGACTCAGATTAAGCAGGAGATCGCAATTGACTTTTAATGAATACCATTTTAAAGACAAAAAATGTTCTTTCGAACAATGTAAGATATGTCCCATTATAATGGCAGATCATCAAAAGGGAACGCGTTTTAGGTCTACACTATTTTCAATCCGACAGTAGTAGTTCTCTGTGCACCTATTGGGAAGGTCTGACACTGTCTGTCAGCAGGATCCATGGGTGTGGAGGGGAAAGAAATCGAAGAAGGCCTCGCAATTTTTTAATTCATGATAAATTGTTTTCTATGATGACTGTCGAAAAATGTATGTAAAGACTACTATGTAAAGAGTTTTAAAGTCTTAAAATATTGTTGTTGTATACATCTTGCTGAATTTCGCGCTTAAAATTCTTTTCGCTTGGCTTTAAAATTTTCAGCTTCGACGAAATTCTCGTTTTCAGGTGTCAGTGGCCCGGGTCCATAAATATTTTTTGGATTTCTAATACTCTGCGTTTTTTATGGAACTAATTGCACGTCTTCGTGAATTTTAGCGCATACGGAGGTAGGAAACGAATATTTCCATGTCATGATGATTCGTTTGCAAAGGAAAAACAAAGAAATCTAAACGCGCGTGTTCTTAAAAGTTAAACATAGGTATTTCATATCCTGCATCGCTTCCCGGTCCGTTTAATGAAAGTGAAATGTGTTTTTTAGGAATTTACCAAATCAACAGATTAAGTCAAGGACTCGAGCCGCTCTCTTTCTTATCAAAAGCCGCTTTAAAGTCCTTCGCGGTTTTCCGGAAATGCCGTGTTCATTGTCGGGGCCAATATTAGTGGGAGGAAAGGAAATCCCATTTCCCTTTGAGAAATCCCCTTCCAGAGCGTCTTAACCGGAAAGATGCTGGGGAAACCCAAAGCGGACATGCACGCCAGAGAAATAGATTAAAAGAATGCCACCTTTCCACTGCCGTTGATTCGACTTTCCGATAATCCTCTTTCCAAGAGCATAATTTATTTATCCGTTGGGAGTTTAAAAACCAGCCATGCGCCAGACAATAGGTTTTTCGTCAAGGAGAAGGTCATTGCCTAATGAATGAACGAGATGACTGTCAGTTTTCGGGTTGAAGTAAATCGCCTCAACGCGATCTTAACGATCAACGACGAGACGCGATCAACGATTATTAACGAAAAAAACGATTCAATTTGCTGACAAATCTTTTGGATTTTATAATTTCTTTGTGTGAATAGACACACGATGCTCCGGGACTGGGAAATGCGTACGAGAGATCGTTCGAGACCTTAGGAATGAATAGTGTATAAGGAAGTGACTTTTCCCGAGTGGATACCTTTGCTTCTTGGGTTTTCATTTGCGTTTCACTAGCAGACGTATCAAGTATGAATGTATTTCTAATTCTTCCAAAATTTGGATGCAATGAGAAATAAAATTTAGCCTTTGAGGAAGTATGGTAGCATTCTCCGTAATCTTCGCCAAATAAGCAGTAAATTTCCAATGAAAATGTAGTAATCCGCAGCAGACCGCAAGGGTTAATGTTCCTGTAAAACTTCCGCGGTTGATATAATTGCGGTTAGAGAGACCAGCCTTTTATGGGAAAGAAAAGATTACAGAAAAAACGGTAATATATAAGAAAAGGTTACAAAAGAGGTTATGGAAATTAGAATAAAAGGCCTCCGAAAAGAGTTTCATTTTACAACAGCTAATGAATATGCTCATAGAAAGAGGTCGATGTCGTCTTCAGTCGCAAGAAGGAACTAAATATGGAATTGGGACAAGTAAGACTGCAATTCTTCACAAATCGAGAACAATCGAAAAAATCTTTTTTTCTAGGGTCTCTTATTACGAAGTTACTCGAAATAATTAGGGCAAAAATAGGAGGAATCAGGGTCGTAGCCAGGTTTTGTCTCTGAAGGGAGGTTCTGAGCCATGAATAATCGCAATATTACCTACACTCCTGGAATCACACGTTTACATATATTCCCTGAGAGTCTCCAGTGGCGTATGTTAATGTAAATATGTATACAAGTGCAATTTACTTCCCTTCAACTTTTTAAACCGGGAATCGAACCCGGGTCTCCAAATTACCGGTCGGAAGCTCTGTCCGTTGAGCTATTCCGGCAGAACATTTCTCCAAGCCATTCGGGAGACTTTGTGTGCAAGGACTTTGCGATTTCGTCCACATGATGGCATCGTTCACTGTTTATAACTAAGGATACCCCCTTCAGGTTGGAAATACAACAAATTTACATTAACAATTGTATCCATTGTGTTTCCAACCTGAAAGGGGTATCCATCCATCACTTTGTGTGGCCGGTGCTTCTATGAAGCTGTGGCAGCGAATGATGCCACCATGTGGACGAAATCGCAAAGTCATTGCCCACAAAGTCTCCCAAATGGCTTGGAGGAATGTTCTGCCGGGATAGCTCTACGGACAGAGCACCCGACCGGCAATTGGGAGACCCGAGTTCGATTCCCGGTCCTTTTTTCAATTCCATTCTTCCTTTCGATATTTTTAAACCTATTTTGGCTCTGGAGAGAGGGCGGTTAACACCAAACCAATATTCTTTGAAAGGTTTGCGCAGACTAAAGCTGTGGACAATTTCGAGGAAAGATATTTAATAAATTGTATCCATTGTTTCTTTGTATGAAAACAGTCTATATTTTGTTCATCAATGAATCTGTTGTCGTTCCTCTCAACTTTCATCTATTAATAATATTAAAATCTGCTAATTAGCTCTGAAATTCGAAGGAATATTATTTCCATCATTGTTTAACTCTTTTGCTTAAATATTTCATTCATAAAACTCACGTAACAACATCATTACCTTCTTAGGCTAAAATATTTTAAGTTCCAAAAATATTTCAATTTTAATCTGTATTTCACATAAGTAGGAGAAAGGTAAAGATACAGATTATATTCGTATTAGTAGATGTATCCGATTAAATTAGAGCCGGCGCTGTACCCTAAGTTACTAGAAAAATGTGCGTAATACACGTCCTTCAATACGGCAATAACTGAATCATAACTATTTCCAGCGCAGTTCCGCGTAGAAATTCCGCAGCGCCGTCAACATTTATTCGCTGCTCGACATTTCTCGGAATGGCTCTGCTCAAATTACAGCCGAATTCAATCCGTAATGATTAGAAGGAAAAGTGTGTATCCTCGTTTCCGATTAGACGTTAGGCGAAAAGGGGAAAACCACGCATTGAATTTTGATGACCGCGAAGTTACTCGGGAGATTCATAAATCGAAAGTACCGTTTATCTCAAAGATGCATTATCATCTCCCTCTTAAAATTATCAGTGTGCTCGATTGGGAATGGATTTAAATGAGCTTATTAATTACGTTATGAGTTTGTTCTCATTCAATTTTCCAGTAGTAAAACTTCGATTAGATGAGAAGCGTAAGACTGAACTAAATTTTGTTGAAATAAATGGAGATGGGATTATATATTTATTTATTTATTTATGATTACAAAACGGCTATTATGCTCTAATTTTAATGAAGGGTTGATGTCTCAATAAATGACCTGTAAGTTGAACTCTTCTTTTTGGGATGGATTTCATCAATATTTTCCTCTCGCTCGTCCCTTAAAGCATTTCCACATCCTCAGAAAATATCCAAAGAGTTACAAATCAATAAAGTTCCTCGGAAAGATAGATTACTCTGTGTTCCGATGATTGAATAGCAGTCAATCCTTTCCTGTATAGCATCCGGGCCTTAATGTAGAATGAATTACCATTCATTTATTCTCCTTTTATTTCTTTCTCCCTCTGCAGATTCTTTACTCAATTCATTTTTCTTCTCTCATTCCTTTTCAACTCCTCTTCCATCTCACATCTCGCGACTATTCAAAGACCCTTTTCCTAGTTCGCATCTCTCTCTACTAATATGATCAACAAGAGAAGGCTTAACTACGTGGAACTCCATTATAATGGAATAATTATTTTATTTTTCGATGAATGAAATAAAATAATAGTTCAAGGTTAATTTTTCCAATTTTTTATTTACAGATTCCGTAGAGAATTCTTTGTGGAATCTGTAAATGGTAAATCTCTATTTTATTTTATTCATTGTAAAATAAAATATTTTTTTCTCTACTAAATTTGCGCTACCATTGCTAGGAAAGCCATTTCCTCCCTTTCAACTTCCTGATGAACATATTTGAGATCTAAATATTAATATTCACCCGGAAAAATTAGCACAAGGGTATCCGTTGGATATTTGAGTTGGTGAATTTATACTTTGTTAATTTTTTTGACCATTACCGAATGCATACTATTTGTTTCTACTTAGATCTACCAAAAATAGTCCCATTTTGGAAGGAGTTTCTGTGGAGGAAGTTAAAGGAAGAAGCTAAAAAGAATATTCTATGATCTAAGGATCAAAATCGCCTTGAGAGCCATGGTCAGAATTTAGGAAACTGGTCTGAACCAGTTTCTGGAAGAGGAGAGGACACAAGAAAACTTCAAAATAGGTCATCTGATTGAAATATACATATATGGAAAAACGGTTATACAACAAGAAATTGTTTTCATGGAAGCTCCGCAATATTTTTTATTCCACAAGATACGAGTGACTTTTTTGACTTCCTATTTTCTTCCCTTTCCTCTCTACCCAACTCTCCTTCGATATTGAAAATGTTGTCTTTTTGTGACGAAGGAGGTAAATGAGATACAGAAGTAAAAGGAATGGCTACTCGAAGGAACATACTTCTATATCTTCTTGTAAGAATATGTCGTAAGATCATAGAGAAACAATATTTTCTTTCTTCTTNAAAACGTCTTTATTGGGCGAAATTGGGACTAAAGAGTCCCATCTTCCATTTAACCCTTGTCATAAAGTAAGAGAAAAGGAACGAAAGAACAGAAAAGAAGGAAAGAAAGAATGCTTTTGTGGAGGAGTAAAAAACTGTGATATTTTATGCACAGAAAAAGTATCTCCACAGCAAAGATGGGAATCTATAGAAGATATAAGATTTAAACAAAGACTCAATATACTTCATAATTTTAGAGGACACGTTTTAGTTTTTAGAAGGTGTGGTCGATACTTTGCGTCCTCCCTGTAAAATAGGCTGCTCTGATACAGCGAGAAAAATCAGAGAAATAAATGTTAATACTACTTGTTTCAGGAAATCATTCCACCCATGGACGATTCGCGAAAGTAATCGACTAGGAATGTAGAGTCATGGTGAATGCACCCTCTGCCACACTTCGAAAGGCGGCTTGGTGGGTATAGATATAGTTGTAGAAAGAAGAATTTTCTGTTACTAAATTTCCTCTTACAATCTTTATGCTATCTTTATGCAAGGGCTTGAAAAACGATCCATATAACTTATTCTACTCCATAATCCTCTTACTCTAAGGACGAAGATTTTGCGACTTATTCAGTTCTTTACCAATTGAGCTCAATTTAGTGACTATCCTTCCCTAAGAATTCTGGTTTCTCGATGATTTGTATATTTAATTACCCAAGCGTCCATACTTGCTATAATTTGGTAGATGCAGTTTGCCCTGTCTATCCTCCTCTTTTCTATTGTTTCCCAACCAACACTTATCTCACACCTTTTCTTCTTCTGCCTTTAACGTATCGAGCTGCTTTTCTTTACCTTTTCTAGTTTCTTTGCTCGACAATCTTCCCACGGATTCCACAAGGTCGCAGCGTACTCCAGCCTGACGAATTGTATTCTTTTCTTCCGATTGTGTGGAAGAAAATGCGAGGAAAGAACTCACTTTTGCCTGACCGGATGTATGTACTTGCAGACAAAAAAGTGCACATGGCCAGTATGAAATAGGCGTGGCGCGCTGATTTATGTATGTAGAGAGGATGCGTATCAGGATATTGCAAGAAAGAGAGAAATATTGGCTGCATGCAGTGAATAATATTCTAAGGAAAAAGGAATGAAGTTCTTACGGGAATAATTGAGAACAAATAAAAAGATGTTTAAATTTGTCTGAAGAATTTCGGCAGGATGGGAGAGTACTGAACAGTAATGTAGATAAACGAAGTATTCTCCCCCCGAAAGAAAAATGCGTGAAAGCTATCTATAAATATAAGTACATACATAAAAAAGTATGTAATTGCGAGGAAATTAAGGAATGAAGTCTGCTTTTTCTCTTGGGCGGTTTTCAGTCAGTTCACTGGAATTGGTCAGAATTATTTTTTACCTGGAAAAACTAACCCAGGATATGTAAGAATGTTCACAATTCGGTGTTTTTGCTTAAAAATCAAATAAGCACTGCAGAATAGTATCCATTGCCATATTCCTGTCAAAATTTGCCATTTTTAAAGAGAAAATTGAAAGTATTATTTTCTTAATTGTTGATTAAAATCAGCCCTATTTTCTTGAATTATTTAAGTTTTTACAAGGAAAATAATCTCCAAATTATCTATATATATATAAAGCAGAAATTTTGTGGGTTTGTTTGTGTGTTTGTTTGTCTGAGATTGGAGTCCACACCGTTCGTCCGATTTGCGTCAAACTTTGCATTTCTTTGAGATCCGGAAGGAAGTACTGTCACCTTTTTAGTTCATAACTATGCTGGGTTTGAACCAAGATCGTTCAGATAGATTTCCATAAGAAATACACGTAAAGTTCGATTTCATCGGTTACAGACTTTATTTCTTTTGCAAAATTAAATTAGAAGGAATAGTCGTATAAAATCAAAATAAGTACCAAAAGAAGAGAAATTGAGTATAGATTATTATTATTGTCGTCGAATATCGCTTTGGTTTCGAAGTTGCGAGAATTTAGATAAAATATACGAATATTCTGTGAAATTTAAGCAAAGAATGCATATGTATTTAGGCCCATTTAAAAGCAATTGACGATATGAAGAGGAGGAAATTATTTAGAGCTTTTAACTATTACAGTCTCGAACAATTTGTAGTGATGAATCGCAGGGGCAACAAACATACGTAGCACCGTAATGAATTAATGGAGACGAATGAGTAACTTTTTGTCTATCAATTCGGACTCTTGACATATTTTACGATTAATTAATTTACGATTATAACCAGAAGTTGAAAATCTTAGAAACTTGCACATTAACTTGAGACAAGTTTTATAGAAAGGAAATTCCATAAAGATTCACATTCTTATTGTTTATTGTAGATTTCGGCTTCGAACTTTGATTAGAAAATTTTTGTTTTCGATAACCTGTCCCATTGCACTAATTTATTATGCGAATCTTATTTTCTCTTATGTACAAATAGGTATACTATATTTAATCCGACATCTAATTTCCCCGTTTAGAATCAACGGGGAATCAGCTAGTTTACTATATGAAAGATAATTTATTATTGTATCATAAGACTGATGTTACTTTATTTTTGTATTCTATATTTGTATTAGCTTCTGTTAAGATTTTACTCAATATCAAAATATTACTTAATATTAAGTAAACTTATGTAACATTTTTGTTTTGTTCTTCTCTTATAATAGTACTCTCTTTTATTTTCTTTTTTGTTATTCTTTGTAAAATTTCTGTGCAAAGAGGCATTTGCCCGTAATTAATTTTATCATTATAATCTTCACATCGCTAACTATTACCCCAAAAGCGGCCTATTTTTGACATGTTTTTCATCCACAGAGCAGTTGTAATTCAAATTTCTCTGTACTGTAAAAATCATTGATTCGTTGGTTCATTTTAAATCATATTTATACAATGAAATAAGGTACTAGACCGCAGAATGAAAAGTTTGAATTCATTAGCGGGATGCTTATGATAATAATGAGATTTTTGCTGAAATGATCTAGTATGCGTTGTTCAAGGGTTGGTGTAAGGAAATTCGGAAATTATGCGAAAAACATTTATTTACGAATGTATGTATTAGTATTGTTTGGGATAACCACTTTCTCTACTACAGGTATTCGAGCTCGGCGCAGCGCTTACGTAACAAGTATATATTTATAAGTTCATATAAGCTTCGAAATTTTGAGGATTCGAAAGCAGTAAATGAAAATATTGGGCAAAAAATTTGGAATATTTTATTTGTTCTAATCATAAAATAAGAAGAGGGAAGATGCAAGTTGACTAACGAAAACAGTTTTCAAGTTTGCCATGGCCACTGCTTGAAATTAAATCAGCTTTTATAGCAGAGTAAGAAATGTTGTGTAGTTTGAATGAAACATTTTCTTTCAGGAAAATATAGCCAGGCGATAGATCCTAATATAAGATGTTTACTTTCTTTAGTTACTATTTCGCTTAAATAAGTTTGGCCCGTTATTAAGCTGGCACGAAAGACGCTGTATTTTATTAAGACTGTCAACCAATCGGAGACAAATTAAAAGTACGTGTAATCCGGACACTACCGAGATGTCTTTTTTATCCTTTTGACCATTCATATCTAATGTGGGCACAACCAGGGCCGGTCATCTACCAAAGGGTGCGAACGTTCACCTTGCCCCTCTTTCCTCAATTACTCTGACCATGTGGTAAGTAATTTCTTAGTAAATAAAGCAAGAAAATGGAGTTAACAAAAGTTCTTACAGATAAATGGCTTGTCATTTCCAAAAATAGAAAGTAACCCTTGTAAAATGAGATCCACTCAAACAGGGTGCCGGATGCTTGTGATCCCACTCTCGCTTAAAGTTATTTCATTTCTCGATAAAAAATTGATCACAATCAATGCTCTAATCAAAAAATTAGTCCGAAATATCTTCAGCAAACTTGAATAATCAATTCATCAATTACGTAGAAATGCAACCCCTGCCACACGCCGAAATATCTAAGTAGATGAAGAAATTAAATGTAATGTCATCTTTCATCACAAGTCGGTAAACATTCGAGTTTCAAAACGAGGAAATATAATTAATCAACGACGCTATTATACTTACTCAACTTAGGACCTTATTTTTTCACGAAAGACTTCCGTCACTTAGAAATTATTTTATGCCGTTTGTTTAGCAAGAAGCACTTATTGAGGAATTTGTGAGTAATCTGATTCTGTAAGGAAAAGTGACCTTGTCGTCACATTTACGTCAAGATTTCATTCGTTAGTGAAAGAGGGAGTTATCGGCCCCTCGAGAGAGAGAGAGAGACGTGGGTATCTCGGGTATCTCTACTTAGTCGTTATGTTGGTAGAAACAAGTACTCGTTGAAATTTGACGACGTAAATTGCGCGACTGGCAATGAATTGATTCAATACTTCCGACCGTAAATAGATTGGATTGGACAACTAATTTTCAGGTAAAATCAAATTTTATTCGGTTAGCGCATTAATCGTTACTATATAGGAATTAAAACGGATGCAAGATTTTGTGAAGATAACCACGGGGCTTTATTCGAAGATTTGGCGCGAGAAAAAAAAGCCCGGCATTCCCACGGGTGAAGAATGAATGCTAAGTGGATTCTCACCAAACGAAAAGCTGTGTAATGTGCGCGCTCTTTGTAATAGATATAATTATTCGTCCTCAAGGAAATTGAGCACTTCCTGGACTCTTATTCCTTAATTCTCTAAACAATTTAAGTTCACGTGACGTTGCTTATTTATTTTTTTCTAGGTGGAAAGAGTCCTGACAAGGAAATTATTCCTACTTCGCGTAAGTTTCTCATTCTCCTATTCGCCATTTATCGTTCTAAAGCAATGTAACAAATAAAAAAGCAGCAATTAGAAATAATTACCGGTCGATTTTCCTATTCGAGTCATCCAATTAAAAATGGACGCAGAATCATTTTCAGTATTTTGAAACGTAGTTCGCTTCGACGCAAACGATTCCAAAGGTTTGAAATATGTGGTAACTATTTTCTTGGCTAACAATTGAAAATATGCGCATCAAACAATTGAATACAATCTACTAAACAGAGACGCCAAATGATTTTTGAAAATGTCCCTAGATGTGCTGTGGAAAGTTGCAAAAAGTCGCTGAACTCAGAAATACAGCTGAAAATTAGTTCAAATATCACTTAATAGAAGGTGAATTTCGATATTACACGAATTTAATATATGTTATGAATTATTATTTCATTCATTAGCGAAAAGCTATTCTGATTCATGAATACGTCAAATATAAAATTGATATACGACTGCTTTCCTGCGTGGAACGCCATAATAAGCTGGTAAAGAAACAAAACTTTGTAAGCTCCACAGTAGAGATTTATTATTTCGACCGGTTTCGACCATAGACATTTATCTGCAGGACCTATATTTGACCTTTGGGTCACCTGTTTACCTCTTATTCCTTGAGTTTCAGCCGCACGGCTCCTACGTGCTTTGTTATTTACCTTTCCCAAATCCTTGATGACCTTCAAGTTTTGAAGATGACCGTCTATGGTCGAAATAATAAATCTCTACTGTGAAACAAACAAAGTTTTGTTTTTTTGTCATCTTACATCAAATACGTTATCTTTGATCTATGAAATCGATCACTTTACGTAGAGAACTATAGGCTATTTAAACGGATAAAAGGTCCGTAAACAATGAAAAAGTCGCCAGATGTAGATACAAAGCGCTAAACTGACAACTACGCGAAAGAAAATCTCCAAAATATGATAAAAGATGTACCATAAAATGGATATAAAAAAGCCTAAAATATTCTGAGAAGAAATTCTTTCCAAAAGTGAGCGCTGTAAAATTTCGATAGCATTTGTTGATGAATTGGGAAAGGAATAGTTTCTTTCTTGAAAATAACGAAACGCATCCTTTTAAGTTGAGACGCTCCAACTTTCATTACTGCCTCATTTCGGCTTTCCGTTTCCAGCTGAACATCATTCTCGGCTTAGAAACCTGCTTAAAACTCGCAAATTATCGATAACCGAAATTCTCTCGAAGGTAAGTCAATATTTGTTTAGTTGAGAATCTTTTCGGGGAATTCCCTTAGAAAGGTAAAAGGAAATGGTTTGGGGAAGTGAGCATCTCAGTACACTTAGTGACCTCTGCGTCTCTAGAGACTACGTCAAAGAGTTCGTTTTCTTTCCTGTTAAGCTTGCGGCAGGAAAAAGAATCATTCCCAAATGATTTCACAAAATAAACAAGAACAGAAATCGAATGAAAAAATACTGTCTTCACATAGAATGGTAAAGGTGACTTTGCACGTAAAGGCGTGCAAATAAGAGAAAAACCAAGGAAATGCGGACATGAAAAATGTTTGACAGGACCAGGACTGAAACCTTAAATCTTCTACTGTCGGACAAAACCACTTTGCCCTTGCCTACAAATTCTCCGAAAACGGCATCAAAAATAATGTTCTGGTTTTACAACTTAATTCGTAAAAGCATCCGCCAGGAAAGCTGAGGATTCTAGGTTCGAATCCTGGTCCTATATATTTTTTTCATATCAGTTTTTTCTTGAACATCGGACGATACCACTTTGCCCCTGCCTCAAATGACCCCCCCCCCCAAACGACATCAGATAATGTTCTGGCTCTATAGCTTAATTGGGTAAAGCATCCGCATTTTGTAATAGTTTATAACAGGTTATTCTGGCTCAGACTGGACAAGGAAAGGGTCTCATTCCTCCTCCTGGTTAATAAGCCTCATCTCAAAGCTTTCGATAGCTCATGGTTCAGGTGTTGAGGACTCAACCAGTCTTTGGGTTCCTGAGAGTACAGATGGAGATTACTCTCGTCAAATTATCAAAGAGGGTGATAAAATTTTATACAATGAAAGCAAATGCTGTTTCTTTAAATTTATATTAATTATTATCGGCGATAATTCATGAAACGTGTAGGATAAAAAAATCCAGTCAAATAAGTTTTGATCAACGGTTTACAGAAAAAAAACTATTTGTAACAGTTCACGCGACTTCGTGACGTATCGCCAGAAAACAATTATCTAACGCCAAACAAGATTTTTCCTTGACTGGAAAATATACACTGTAGATGTCGTCACAGAAGGTAAAATGCCGTGGAATGCTCACAAGGAAAACCGCTAAGACTCTGGGAAGAGCAGATACGGCGAAGAAGACAGAGATTACAGGGATATCACTTTTCTACTTCATACTAATTCAAATCAGAATTAATACTCCCGCTGGTCAGGGAAATTTAATACACGCAACATTAACATCTGTTAATGTTGCGCGTGTTTAACATATACTCATCTTTTTCATCGTAAGTTCCTCACAGAGGCTCCTCAAAGACCGGGGCATAAGAATGACCGATATAATAACAATCTCTATGAAAAGATAACAAACTTGCAAAAAGGTAATTTGACACTAATAAACAGTCCACCTTTGAATTTGCAGTAAAAGCTAGTTGAGAATGTTGAGACAGAGAGCGGTTTCCTCATTCAAATATTAGAAATTATGCTCCTTTTCATATAATCGAATACGCATCTCACATTAGGAAAATTATTTTCCATCAAAATTTTATCCGCCGTCGATTACCACAATTAAACCTGTAAAGGAAAAGGGGGCAATGTGCTATAAAAGCAATATTATCAAATATTGAACCTATCTTAAATTTAATCAGAAGTAGTGAAGATGAAGCTTAAGAAATGAAGAAGACTCTCTAAGCACAATGTTGTTTGCCAATAACATTATTTTAGACACCGAAAACAGATTGCAATTAGCTATCCACAAGCAACATCTAATATAACTTAAATTATATATTATATATAATTTAAGTTATATTAGATGTTGCTTGTGGATTGCAACTATAATATAACTTAAAATCTCTGTACCAAAAAGCAAAACCATGGCATTTTTGGGGAAGGACCCAACTAGAGCAAAAATTATGATTTGAAATCAAACACTGGAGCAGGTATCATATGAGGGTCGGTCAGAAAGTATAGCCCCACATTTTTTTTCTCCTAAACTATTTATTCCACAAAAATTAAATTTACATATATGATAGAATGATGTTCCATTTCATCTATTTTTCCATGCAATCTCACTCAAGTTCTATTGCCTTCCTCCAGCGATTTACTAGGACATGTATGCCATGTCGGTATCAGTACTTGCTCTGGTTATGGGGCCAGGTTTTCACTTTCAACTGCCTTCTGATTCACGCATCCTCCTTTCCAGCAACCAACTGTACTCCAATCGAATGCAGATGTTCCGTAGACTTTGGACAAATGTTTGTGAATATTCCTGTTCATTTTTCTACGCAGAGAAATTCAATCACAGCTAGTTGTCTGTATCATTTAACATGGTCAGACCCCTTTTTGAAAGCTTCCTACAGCTATGCTATCTGCAGAAGAAACCTGGAACTTTGCACATACATGTGGGAAACATCAAAGAATTCGAACCTACAATTTTGAATAACTAACATTGGCTTTGACTGGAAAAAAATGTGGGGCATTATTTTTTGGCCAATTCTTGTATTTTAAATATCTAGGTTTTAACAAAACATTTGAAAAAGATAAAGATATAACATAAATAGTTAACAGCCATCAAAGAATCTGTGGAACCATAAGGTGATCAATTAAAGAGAAAACTACAAGAGAAATATATATGAGGAATTACTACATTTGACAAGAACTAAACATATGTTCAGAGAAGCACAAGGCAACGTATTATAAAGAAAAGTCGAGGAAACATGTGATACATATGCCTCCTGAGAGAATACTAAAGAACAATGTGTCAAATAAGCTCCTTGGAAAAAGAAGCGTAGAAAGGCCTAGGACACATTGGTGAGACTGGAACAGACGGATATGCTTAACCCAAGAAAGATAGAAGAAGTAAAGAAGCATAGATACATAAATTTATTTGACGATGTTGATTGCCAGCCTTAGCGATTGCCATTGACAGTGGCGGCGACTACATTTTTGTTGGCACTAACTTGCGAGGCGATCGTCAAGCAGAAGTAAACAAACATGACGAGGCATATAGTTGCTTTATATTTCCTTGAGGAAGAAATGGAGAGGGGTTAAAATATCACCCGTAGACGTCTTAGGGATATTATAAATCCCTACGATGTTTTGGTGGGAAAATTCCAGAGAATTTTTAGGTTTGTCATATATTTACTGATACGTAACACCTTGTGTTAGACAGCCTACACCTAATATCGGAATTCTGATCCAATTATGGGCATTCATGTAATAATTTCATTAGTTATACAATTATACGGAGTTATTACAATTTATAATATTTTATACACATATATATATATATATATATTTATAATTTGATTTCCAGTGGCAGCCTCTGTGCAAAATTGCCTCAGCTGTCAAAGGATTTTAACATTACTATTACTGTTTTAATATATAATAACTAATTCTTGTAAACTATTATTTATGAAATTGAGGAAAAAAATCACAGCATTATCTATTTTCTTAACATTACAAAAACTTAAATGACTTCATTCATAAAATCTCTAAATGTTACATTTTTTTCATTGAACTTCCAAGGAAAAAGAAATTGGTGTTTTCTGAATCCAGGTAACATATAAGTGTGCATTTTCCATGACATCCTAAGAGAAGAAAAGCACTGGACCTTAAAGGTCAAAGGGACAATTGAATATATTCACATTTTAAGTCAAAAGAGTACAAAGGAGAGGAGTAGGATGTTTGACCAGAGGACCTGACAACTTAAAATAGTTCCGTTTAACCTTTATCCTCTAGGCAATTTCTTAAGCCCAATCTCATTAAGTGAAACACCAGAATCTCTCTTCCTGGAAAAAGGGAGGAATATTTTACTTCCAGGATCCAGGAAAAGCAGGTTTTGTTCACCAGTTAACACCATGACTACACCTGGATACAAACCCAGAACTGCTTCACTAAAGGTACACTTGGATGAAAGGGTGATTTTGTAATCAAATATTTTACTTCCAGGATCCAGGAAAAGCAGGTTTTGTTCACCAGTTAACACCATGACTACACCTGGATACAAACCCAGAACTGCTTCACTAAAGGTACACTTGGATGAAAGGGTGATTTTGTAATCAAATGGACTAATATTTAATTTGAAATCCAATACAGATAACATTATAGTTAGTGATTGATGCATAAGTTAGAACATTATAATCCTGAGTAACTATGTTAAATTCCTGGTTTTGGCCCTAACTTGCGATTTGTTGCTTTTCTTGGTTTTCATCTAATTTGCTTATTTATTAATCAGAGCATATGCCAAATTTACAATTTCTAACAATAACAACACTATGATGATGACAAGAGATTTATGAATTAATGCAAATGGAAATATTTCTTTCAATCAATAGAATGTTTAATTACAATAAAACATGTAAACAAGAAACACTAAGAGAAACAAGTAGGTGAAATAAATAAAGATAGAATAAAAACAATTAACACATAAGGCTTTCACAAAGCTATGACTTGAAAGTATTTTGTCTCACTTATCTTTTGAACTTATTCTTACTATCACTATAAATATCAACAATATCAGAAAGCAAATTTATAGTTCTATGCATTCTTAACATAGGTGAATTATACAAATATGTTTTTCCTTGGTAATCCACAAATACCTGGGTAGAATGGTTATTCCAAAGGGGAAACAAAAATTGATTTTCTAAAATAAGGAAGGGGAGTCAATACAGTTATTTCTCAGGTTAAAAAAGCATAGAATCAATGATCATATGTCCAACAGAAATTACACAAAGATTAATTAATTGTGGCTGCTTTACAAAGCATATACCATATTTAACAGCAATTAAGATGCACCTATTTTCCACAACTATGGCTGAAAAAATTACTCATGTCTTATATGCCAAGATTCAGCTATTGCTATCAATTTCCTCATTTCCGTGATATTCATCTAGAAATGTAACAACTTAGATCAAATAAAGAATATGATCATAGCAAAACTTAAAGTAAATAATTAAACTTCAAAACTAAACGGAAGTCTAAATTGAATTTCAACTGAGCTATTAAAACATTTTCTTGAGTTCGACACAGAAATGGGGGTATCTTATATGCCATTAAATATGACTCATGTATAGATCAACCTCCATTTTTAAGGAAATTTTCCATTTCTAACATTCTCTGATTTTCTGCTCTTGTCCTAAACTGTTTTTTTATCAAAATCTAAATAACTTGTATAGATTTGGATTATTTCAACATATCGACCACAATAATTTTTAAAAGGGATTTTGTTACAGTTTTTCTGAAACTTCAAATAATGCCTAGCATTTAACTGACCTGAAACTTCTCTTCTGCAGTTTGACATTTGTATCAAATTTTATAAATAAAAGTACATGAGTAGAGGAAACCCTCAGTCCAATCTTTTCATAACACCCTCTTAATGCATGTGTTATCAAATTTTATTTGTGCTGTTTATTCCTGTGATTCCAGACAACTAAATAGTGCCTAAAGTGGCAAATTTCAGACAAACATTCACCAAAGCCTTCCAACTTGCTTGGTAATTTATATATATTTGAATTAAATTTAGTATTTACACATATTGCACCAACATGTGTAGTGTTAAACAGTTTAACATTTACTTGGGTATGCATTCTATGTGATATGGTAAATATTATTCCAGTATAATTTAGCATTAAAACATACTTAAATTATCATGCTAAATGTTCAGTTGATGTATAGTTTATGTGGTTCAAGCTGTATTTTTGATTCTGTGTCACTTTCTCCCTGTATTTACACAATGTGTTCAATTTTCGCAACTCCTGTGCAGCATTTATTATGAACCTTTAACTAAAAGTATCCCATTGACTGAGCTGAAAAACATAATTGAGGGAAATAGGGGTCAGATCAAAATAGGGATCATAGTCAAATTTTCAATGTCAATGAAATTGGCCTTTTATGGAATAATTGCCAATGGACAAGAACTTTGGGCAAATAAAGAAGCAAACACACCAGGTGATAAAGCATCCAGAGATGGAGTAACTTCAACTAGGAGGCAACACTGAGGGAGATTGCAAATTGAATTTTATTATATGAACCTAAAAGCATTAAAAGGATGTAACACACAATCCCCTCCATTAGTTTGAAAATCAAGAAAAGGTCTTGGGTGGCATATCAGTTGTTTGAAGAATAGTGCACTTGCGCACACACTATACATTTTTATTCTGGATTTCTAAGTTCTTTGAATTTCAGAAATTTCCATGTTGCAACTCACTCAATTATTTAAGTAACAATGTGAAGGTGGTGCTTCTACTTCCAAATAAGTCGTCTTAACTCCATCCAACGCACCAAGGAATTATTTTTACATTCATGAATTTTTGCTTGGGATATAAAGCTACAACTACAGATGACGCAATCACTTCCAATGGAATTTGTAAATATAAGGCATTAAATAAGCAGTTGAGAATCTACAAAATTGTGGGAATTGGCACTGCATTCTAGACTACAAACAGAACACTATTTACAACTTGATATTAACCTGGTGTCACCATAATGTTAAAATTGAAGAGACAAGAAATCGTTACAATTTATAAACCTTTTATTTAAAAATAAAAACTAAATATTGTAAATGAAAGAATTTATTCACAGATTTATTTTTAAGTACAGAGTTGTATGGCAGATGAAGCACTTGGAATGTCCACCTCAAACATACATACTGCACTTACTTACACTATAACATTTCTAAGATTTCACTTGGTTGTAATTCAAAATTTTCCTTCTGGATACAATTTGGCATCACAGTTGATAAAAATCATTTTCTGCAGGACTATGGTCGATGATAGATAGCTTTTGCTTCCTCAATGAGTAAAAAAAACAGGTGAATAGATGAAAATGGAAGTGATGGTTTAAATACAAATTTTAATACACCGAAACTTTAAAATGAAAACATAAGTGAAAGAAAAATCTCACCATTGAAATAGAAGAGTACACGTTGGAGATTGCACTTAAGTCCATTTATTTCAGGAGATGCCCATTAACACCTTAGCACATCACAATTGCCTTGTCTACCAGAACTGCTAATTTGTAGACATTTCGCATTCTTTGCCTTATCTTAGCAAAAATGACTATAAAAATTTCAACATTGGATAGAAATTATGACAGTAGAAATTACTTGCCCTTTTCTTTTTCTAATGCTGCCTGGCGAGCCTTCTTTCCTTCAGTCAATGAGATTCTATCTTTCTCAGACAAATGAGGCAATGTTTTTGTAACAACACCAGTGCCTAGAGTTAGACTTCCATCTCTCAATGTAAATCTCTGCCCTTGCTCTAACACCATTGGTCTCAAAAGTTTCACAATAAGCCTGCAAAAGAAGAAGACAACTCTCAACAGTCGACCAAAAATTTCAAGTTGTGGTATTTTACCCACTGTTTTTCTATTTTGTGAAGCCCATTTAAAATAACAGGAGAAGAGAAAGTATCTGCTAAGGACAGCATGAAAAAAGGCTTATAAAAGGGTGAGGAATATTATATAGAGTGAAAGAAAGTTAATTGAGAGAATAACAGGAAAAATACAGAAGAAAAATGAGTGCTAAAAAGACTAGACCTTAGAAAAGATACATCTTGTCAAACATTTTTCTTGCAAGAAATCTGACAAGATAAAACTGACCAATCAATACCAAGTAAGTACATTGTATGTGAAGCAAGATTCACATCTGCCACAAAGTGACGTATTCAGCATTTCCAAGGTATGACCCTCTTTTTTGTTTTCCTCATTAATATTTTTTTATAACTCCTTTGAAATAATTTCATGATCTTTGAAGGTCAAAAGTTAGATTTTATGATTAGAATCTTCCACTTTCCGGGTGGATACTTTATCTGACTAAGCAATCGAGCCAAAACAATACATTTGCCCTTGCCTACTAAGTGTCCCTAAATGGCATGAGAGAATATTCCAGCTTGATAACATAACTGGACAAAGCACCCCCCTGCAAAATGGAAGATTCCAAGTTAAAGTCCTGGCCATGATAGACTTTTTTGAAAAGAGAACAGAAATTGAATGAAAAAGCATTTTCTATAAGCAAAAGGGTCAAGGAATGCACCTAATAGAAATTCCAAGGAAAAACAGGAATGAAAAAAGTCTGACTGGACCAGGGCTTGAACCGGGAAGGTCAGGAAGAAAGTGAAGAAAAGTGAGGGAATGAAGCTACTCGTAGGAGAGGAGATGGCTTGGAGAATGTTCATTGACCAAACCTCAGACTGATAAACATGATGATGCATTCACTCTTTTACATAACTTTCATCTGTATCAGGAAACTTAAGACTTCCAACAAGAAACTACAACCATCTCGTTGATAATCATCTTCCAATTTCAGGGACAATTAATCAACACAATTACTATGTCTTAAAACATGCGCATTTTAAGTACCATAACATGACATAGTAAATATATGCATTTAAGATGCAGATAGATTGATGTGATGCAGCAAGTGCGTCACAAAGAAGATAAAGATCACTCCTCAAAATTCTGTTCTACAAAATACCACCTCAATTATGATCTTCACTAAAAGCCAAGGACTGAGATTTCTTTTTATAGATGTGAATATAAAATTGTACGATAAATAAGATGTTTCAGCATCACAGGATTTTTTCAGTTAAATCCATTAATAAGACAAATGCTAAATTTGAAGAAAATATAATGATAGAAAATCTAGCAGCTTTTCTTCTCCTTATGTAAAGAGCAACAAAGATTAACCGTAACTTAAAATATGAGAAAAGTATTCCTATAAGTACCATTGTTATGGAAGATGAATAATTTAAATTAGATAACTGATTACGTGAAATGAAATGTTCCACAACAAATTGGAGAAGATTGAACAGCAATGATAAATAATAACTACATCACAAAAGAAACACTTTAGGATCAATTCTCACTTAGCATCTTCTCCTGGCATGACCATCTCCTTATCTGGGATAGTAATTTGAGCAGCGCAATCCCATGTTTTTGAGAACATTTGCATCTGGACGTAGGACATAAAAGGCTTAGCACGGCCTCCTTCTTCTTTGTTCAATATGTAAACCTGTAATTGAAAATCCCTTATGAGAATAGAGGAAAAATGAAATGTCATGTTTACTTGTGCTGATATATTGCTGGTCAAAAACATGAATTGATTAGCTAACTTTAGCACTCTTTCCGCCAAAAAATTCATTTGCAATATTCACTGAGGGAGACTTCTCTTCCAAACAATACTCTTTCCTTAACAGACATCAGTCATCAACATCTACACTTGAGACATCAGCCCTTCTTATGACAGTAGAGTAATTCAATAATCTCCTTATTTAATAGTTTATCTTAATAATAGTTGACAAGTTTCACCAATAACCAATTCAAAAATTATATACCTGATGAGACTGAGGTGACAAGTCATATGTAAAACTATCCAACTGTGTCAAGCAAAAACACCAATGTTCAATGGCAGAGTAGATTCCTGAAGCTGATAACTGCAATTGTGAGCATCACAATTGCAGTTACCTCAAAAAAAGCCTGACATATTTTGGGAGCCATGCCATCTGAAGAGGCAACAAAGTCTTATAAATCTCAATCATCTTCAGAGATGACTGTACGTCACCTCTGAAAATGGAGGCATAACTCCTAAAATGCATATCAGGCTCTGTTTGAGGTTCTGACCATGACAATTATGGTTTGGAGTTATTAGGAACCCATTCTGCTGATCAAAATGGGTTCTTTCTGTTTGACACTCTGGGTCATTTTTTACATTTAATTCAGAAATAACTAACATAAATGGGAAACAATGCAGTCGCAATTAATTTTGTTCTCACTTGAGTTTCGAGGTGGTCATAAGCTTTAGCGGTTCCAGGTTTCACCATCATCATCCCTCTTCGGATGTCATCTCTTTTCACTCCCCTAACCAATGCTCCCAATTGGTCCCCTGCATGTGCCTCCTCCAGGATTTGGTGGAACATTTCAACCCCTGAAACCAACAACATGCTAACATACCATGACAGGGAAGGCTAATCAAAGAAATGAAAAGCAAAGAATTCTTATGGGGACTTAAATTTTTATTTTAAACTTCATCCACTACTATCCCTCAAAAATGCCCACAAAGCTAGTTAACTACACATTTGTACAAGAGGAATGTGAAAATGGGAAACCAATGTTAATTACTAACTGTATATACTGGTATTGTTAAAAGTGCTTCGACAGCTAAGGTCGCTTAGCATATGAGCCCCCCCTGGGAATCAATCCCAGGACTTCTTTCACTGAAGTCAAATATGTTGCCCACTTGGCTATCTGGGAGCCCTTAACTACCAATTAAAATTAGGAAAATACATTTATACTTCACCTGTAACAGTGCTTTTAATGGTCTTGTTATAGCCTATAAATTCACAATCTGCTCCTTTCTTCAAAGTTCCTCTTTCTAATCTTCCTGTTACAACAGTACCTCTTCCTGTAATGTCAAATACAACAATTATAGCACATTAACATTAAAAGTATGCTTTTGAAAGTAGCATCATAGAGAGAAAGTCCCTCAACACATTACTATGGACTCTGCCAATTGGTGGTTGAAATGCCATTCTCACAACACAGAGAGGAAAGGACTAAATGATTCACACCATTCTCACTTTTTCCAGCAGAGCTATTTCACTCTTCAACATCACTACATTTTGCATCTCCTTTTTGCTACAGTTTACTTGAACCTTTTTACAATAAAACCAATTGACTACAAGTTCCTCATTCATTAGCCACAGTGAATGGGTTAAGCAAATTCTCTTCACACTAAGAATATAATGCTATATTTCAATTCCAGGCTTAAGAGAATACAATTTCATCAATATTATTATTAATAATAATATTTATTGGTCCATATCAATCTGTAGCAACCAATATAGGACAATTTATTGTACAAACAAATTCACTTATACCAAGAAAGTATTCATTGTTCAATAGATTGAATACAGCTTTCTTAAAATAATTAAAACTATAAAGAGACCTGATATACTTAGGTAGTCTGTTGTAACATTTCATAACCATGTAATAAGGACCTTCGCTTTCTAACATTTTTGACTGCCAACAATAGACTAAGCTTTCAAAATGGCTGCCCTTAACAATGTATGTTAGGGACATGTGTACCAATACACAGAAAATTTTATTTGACAATTGGAATAATTAATAAGATCCAAATTTATATATCCCGCTTATTTTTATCACCCCCTCGTATATACATATATAGTGGTAGAATCTTGTATTTTTTGAAAAGTGGCTTAATGATCTCAATACATCACCTGGAATGGAATATACATTTTCTACAGGAAGTAGAAACGGCTTGTCTAGATCCCGAACTGGTGTGGGAATGTGACCGTCGATGGCATCAAGCAGCTTCATAATAGCTTCAGATCCTACAGAAGAAAAAGTTTACTTTAATTGTTATACAATCAAATCTTAAACCACATCTATAGAAAAAAGCAATTTTAAAGTGGCAAACATAGACTTTTGTATCTGATTGACAGAATGACATAAGTTGTAAATGGATTGATGAATATGTGAATATCACATTTAGTCAAATATAAGCAATCCCCTCTTTTGGGATAATAAATAAAATCACAACCACAAGAACAAGGGTGATGACATAGACGATGATTTAGAAGAGTTGGCAGATGAAGATGAAACCCTTTCGGATGATGATGACCAATAGACTACATCAGTAAGTTAGTTCATCAGGTCAGCGCAATGTAACTCGCATAACTTATTGTAACTTACAATGGCTGCATTCCCTTTTTCAGGGTTAGAGAGCACCTATTAAATGCAGTAACTTAGGATTGGCTGCACCATACCCCAACATCGCACTTCGAGTTGCACTTACAATACACATGCTCATCAGCAGAGGAAATGTGACATCTTTCTGAATACATTTATTTTCATGTCCAAGCCTGTAATTTCCCTCTTCTTGGTCTACCGTAAGTATGCATGGAAATTGAAGTATGCAACTATAAGCACCAACTGAGTTTTTAGAGCAAAAAATTCGGAAAAAACAGTGTGCTTGTACTATATAAAGCATTAGAGGAAAATTAAACAGGAAAGATATGGTCAGTTACAAATTTTCACAAGAGAAGGCAAATTAGAAACAGTAATATGATTGGGAGGGCTTGGATTGTTTATACAAATCAAAAGAACATATGAAAGCAAAGAGAGAAGAGGTGGTACACTGAGGATTTGAGAAGATTGTTAGTGGATAGGATATGACCATAGAAAGCTGCTTACTACTGTCGGATTGAAAATAGTATAGACCTGGACTTTGATGATCTGCCATTATAATGGGACATGTTGTACTTTATTTGAATGAGCATTTCTTTGCCATGAAAATGATATACGATAAAAGGGCTCCCAGATAGCCAAGTGGGCAACGCGTTCGACTTTAGTGAAAGCGGTCCCGGGTTTGATTCCTGGTGGGAGCCTATGTGCAAAATGACCTCAGCTGTCGAAGCACTTTTAACAATACTACTATACAATATACGTTAAGAGTCAATATCGATCTTCTGCTTAATATGAGTTGACGTAAACCAAATCAAAAGGCGGTAAATTCGTGCAAATTCATGACTTGGTCATCTTCACACCTTTGTGGAACAATGACCAGGAGTCACAGAAAAACCACACTTTTAACAGAAATGTGGTATATAGTCCTGAAGCATAATCAGCATTTCTGAGATCCAATCGTGATTTATTAACCTTTGATAAGTGTCTGAATTAAAAATCTATCTCTTTCAATACATTTTAGTCTACGCATTTGAAATTTCTACTATGCACTATTTAAATGATTTAGAAAAATAAGCAAGGGTGGATTTTCCTAAATGCATTAAAGGAGGAGTTATGAGGGGCCTTATAATGATGACGTCGCTAAGGCAAACCATCATCGCCACCTCAGAAAGCACACCAAGCATTTAAACCGTGCTGAGTGTGCCTTGGCCATAACTGCAAGTGAGGTGCCTATTGAAACACACAAGATTATGGTATCGTCTTTCCATCGTGAATTGCCACAAGAACTGCTTGTGTCTTATACATTTGTATTTACTGTTATATCATATAAAACTGAATCCCAGTTTCCTCATTACAAGACAAATTATGGATATACCAAGCTAGGGAAAGTCGTCATGTATTTTGTGCAAATCAGCTAATACATTAGCAACTGGTAAAATTCGTGCACTTTTTTTCAAAGAGTGCCTTGGAAAATTCATCCAATACAATTTGGGGTCTTCTAGAACACCATTTTTGGGAATATATAACTCCATAATCACTGTGACATCTGGTCATTGTTCCACAAAGGTGTGAAGATGACCGAGTCATGGATTTGCATGAATTTACCATGTTTTGATTTGGTTTACGTCAACTCATATTAAGCAGAAGATTGATATTGACTCTTAACGTATATCATTTTGATGGCAAAGAAATGCTCTTTCAAATGAAGTATAACATGCTATATAATGCTACTCACAAGAAGGAAGTCTCTAATTGGAAGTCTTTCAAGGAAAAGCCATTTGAAAAATTTATGAAATGATCATAGAATTTTCCAAGGAATAACAGGTGTGAAAAATAGTGACATGATTGGGACTCAAATCCATGTTTCCCCCTTCCAGGTAGGTATTCTAACCACTGAAATACCCATGCCACATCTCTTCCACACTGTTTGGGAATGCTTTTGCTCATACCACTAAGTGGAGGCTGCTTGCCTTACTAACAAAAACATTCCCAAGTGAGTCCCAGTCATGACATTACTTTTTTATTTTATTATGTCGCTTTTTTTGTAGCTTTTTTATTTCAGCCCAAACAGTGCAGGGAAGCTAAATTGGCCCCATTTACTTTCACGTATTTACAATAACTGATTAGTATCTAAGTTGCTTTTCATAGAATGCTATGCATCACAACATCAAATATTAAAGAAATAACACATTGGGCCATAATCATTGATTCTCTTTCAGCAGTATCAAGTCATGCTCCCACTTCAAGAGTAACTGTAACCAGAGTAACTTTTGAATAAGTTGGTCTATGATGAAAAGAGATCAGAGAGGAATAACAATAAGGCAATCATTAACTTCACCTGTTTCTGGGCTTTTGCCTTCAAGAGCATTTAAAGCAGATCCCTTAATGACAGGAACATTATCTCCGTCATAGCCCATCTCACTCATCAGCTCTCTTATTTCCATTTCCACAAGTTCTACCATTTCTTGGTCTGCAGCATCAACCTGGAAAATGATACAAAAGCGATGAGATGTGCATGGATCACATTCTTTGAATTTCTTCTTCTGGAAAATGATATTTAGTGTTCCTGAAATGAGACTTACAGAACTCATAATATTTGGCATAATGCTAAATCAATAATTCACTTCTCTTAAAATTTGTGCATGTCACCATATTAGAATTTTTTTGATGTGGACAGAAGTGATTCATGTAACTTAATTGAAGATTCAAATATGCTATGAAAATTGAAATATTACAAAATTTAAGAGTACATATTATCAGCATAATTCTACTATTTACGATTTACTTATAATTGGCAACAATATTCATAGAGAGGCTTACACTCCACCATAGAGAAAGATTTTATTAACGTATAGACTGAAAATGGGATATAAATACAAGAATGGAAGTAACATGCAACTTACTTGACAAGCATATGGCACACAAGAAAGAAATAAGAGAGTCCAAAAAATTTGATCTTCAAGTCATCAATCTATACTTTTAATGGCATTTAGAAAGAGCCTGTTTTTCTAATGTGCTGCACAAATCAGAGATGAAATGCATATTTAAATTGTATAATAATCTAAAGGTAAAATAACCAACAACCACTAATTACAAAAAAGAGAAATGTACGACCTGAAAAGACTGATTGGAAAATGAGAGGAATAAAGCTAAAATTTGTGGAAAAATTATATAAGGGTAGAGAAGAAACATGAGTGGATTTCTAAAGACCTCTGTTTGGTTTTGCTTGCTGCATGACAATTTCATTCACTGAAAAGGCTTAATGTGATTAAAGATGATAAATATCTACTCAAAATTATCAATGACAGACAGGTTACGAAGAACTAAATTACAACATATTCTGATCAATTAATCACTTCAAGCAAATTAAATTCTTTAGAGTCAATTGACTTACAGCAAAATTTTGTATAAGTAATAATCAAAGAATTGATATATTTTCCCAAAATCTGACAGAGAAGAAAATTGAGAGATCCAATCTGCAGATTATTATACCTGGGGACCATTTTTAACCTCAAATCTACTACAGTCAGCTAAAAAAATTGAAGAAAAAAAAAAGGATAGCTCTATTGTATGTACTATAATGAATAACACTTAACTAAGAATTCAATGAGTAACCAAAAAGAATGCCATTGTTCAGCCTCACTAGGTAAGACTCAAGTCAGGTGAAGGGATAAAAAGTTTCCAAAAGAACTTCTTGAAAGAAGAAGCACAGTTTTTGACATCGAAAATTGGAAAATAACCATAAAAACTCAATTCTTGAAAAGCAGGATATGCTAGAAATCTTATATAATTATGGTTAAATCATTAAAACTTCTATATTTTAGTAAAAGATTCAATATTTCTCCTCAAAAAGAAATACTTCATCCTTGTAAATAACATTTTACAGTTATTTGACCCCAAAAACAAATTAATTCCGTTTTGTAGTTCTTGATTTTAGCAAGATGTCACTATCAGCAGAAAATCTTTAAAAATCAGATAAAATACAATATGATTTGTATTGATTTAATTTTGCTGTTTCTATTGCAAAGTAGTGCACAGGTGCAAAGTGGTCTCCAGGGTATTGAAGCTATATGCATTTGTACAGAGAGCATTGAGCATAAACTGTAGATCTTAACTATTCACAAAATCTTCATTTATCATGTAAAACAACATTTAACAGGAGTAAAAATTTGGACAAAAACCACAAGAGTAATTGACTTGGCCCTTTTACGTCGTGTGATCTCCAACAAGAAACCCCGAAAAAAGTGATATATCTACCTAAAACGTTTTCTTCAAGGTTTTAGTTTCAAAATTAGATTACCAAGATCGTAATGTAAATAACATTCTAACGTGCTTAATAGCGAGAAATTCATTTACGATGAGACATTCTGAGGTAAGATAAACTTACTTTGTTGATGAAAACAACGATATGGTTGACGCCAATCTGCTTCGCAAGAAGAAGATGCTCACGGGTCTGAGGCATTGCTCCATCTGTGGCTGCGACTACTAAAATGGCTCCATCCATTTGAGCAGTTCCTGTTATCATGTTCTTAAGAAATCAAAAGGGAGTCAGCGATTCAATGCATCTCGTTCACGTTTTTTTCGAAACTTCAGATATATATCGTACCTTGATATAATCGGCATGGCCAGGGCAATCCGTGTGTCCATAATGCCTGTTCGGAGTGGAGTATTCCACATGAGCTACATTAATCGTAATTCCTCGAGCCTTCTCTTCAGGAGCATTATCGATTTCAGCATACTGCTTTGCTTGGGCCAAAGCCTTATCAGCGAGAACTAGATCGTATTTTTTTCAATTATATACTGTGCAAAAATCCATTACAAAAATCTTACTTTAATTACGAGTTATATATCACCTTTAGTAATCGCTGCAGTTAAGGTTGTTTTTCCATGGTCAACATGACCTATGGTGCCAACATTGCAATGAGGTTTATCTCTCAGGAAAACTTTCTTTTCAGCTGCATAATTCCTTCTCAATGTATATGATGGCAATAGTACTTGCTGAATTCTAAGATGATTTGTCTGCAAAAAAATCGATCATAAAAAAATCTTATAATTTTTCCATCATCATGAACTTAATGAATTGTACCAAGTAAAGAGGGTGTAAAAAGTAATCGATTCCAAAACGTTACTTACAAAATGAGATAACTGCCTTAGTTTAACGCTCTGCCGAATAGCCTTTGGTAACACTAGAAGATTGAATGGCAAAACAAAAAACATTTAATATACGTCGGAAAATAATTATATGCAGCTATTTACTGAAATGAATGTAATGATAAGTGCTATCACATGATAAATAACTAATATCGAGCCCAAAAGGTTCACACTGATGAAACAGGCAAAGGTCTGGGGCTCACGTGCAATTAATACTATTAACTTAACAAACAGAGCAGGCAACAACTATTTATATCGTCGCACAATGGAAAAGAAGTCATAGATGACATAAATGCGAAAAATTCATAAATTTTAAAGTACTTGAGACTATAATACCTGAATTACAGAAAATTCTAGTAATGACCAAGGACGCCATGCTTCCGGCTTTAATTTCGACAGTCAACTGATCTTGCACACATATGCTCGCCGCCCTCGCCGCGCTCGCCGTGTTCGCCCTGCTTGGGAGGGAGGGAGAGCTTGGGGGATAGGGGCGAGAGGGATGAGAGCAGTCAGCTGGGTCGAAAGTATTACAGGGTACATATATAGCTCTTACTATCACTCTACATCGCAGGCTTAGATGACACTCATCTTTCTCAGGGCTGAGGTGAATTGCTTATTGAATATGTCCTACTCCACAAGAGTTTGATTAAGACAATATTAAAGGATGTGGTGGAGGGAAATAGACTTAGAGTAAGACCACTTAGATGTATGCAATATTTAACTGAACACGTTGACTTCAAAACTATGGGGAATTGAAAAGAAAAGCAGAAAATAATGCGAACTGGAAGACTGCTACTTACCAATCCAAGGATTGATCGCTAAATAAGAAAAGTCACACATGTTCTCCCCCCATGTCTTGATGATCGAATTATTTTCTCTTTCTCCCAAGGGAATAAGGCAAACAGGCAAGAACCCTGAAAATACCCCTAGTTGACTCATCCAACTAACTTGTATAACACTGGTCCAAGCTCTTTCACACCTACTGGGATCTTTATTGGTTTCTGTTCCATTCCCTTACCTTAGATTTTTGTAAGACTACGTTCCCTCAATAAAGTGTGATCTGGCTTTTAGAACTGCTCCTAAAAAGACCTAGGTAGCCTTCTAAATGCATTACTCAAGCTGATTAACGTTGGGTGAACAGTCCATTTGAACAGCTACATTATATGATAGTGTTTACTGAAATTAAATCGAGCTTTCCAAAATTTCTTCTATCCATATTCCAGTGCTCCGCAACCGGTGTGCCGTGAGCCGGACACAAGTGTGCCGCGGTCAAATTCAATGTATTTGACATTTTACAATTTTTCATTATGTATTTAATACACAATGACAAATTATATTTCATAATATTGTCTATTTTTCAAAATGTAGAATAGAATAATTATTATAACTAAATAATTTTTCAATGGTCCCCCAGCGCCTGGTGCCAACTGTTAAAAACTGCGTAGTGTGTTTATACTATGGATGTTACGGAGGTGATTTTATCGGAGGCGGAGTCGGATTCAGAGGTTTCATTCCGACCTCCGTAGGAGTCGGAGGTATATCGGAGTCGGAGGTGACAGAATTACATTAGGAAACTATAAAATTTGCTTAAAACAATCTTTATTTGCTAAATGAGAAAAAGAAAATTTGGCATTGGTACAAAAGTTAGTGAAACTAAAAAAACTAGCGAATGTTTGTATCTGTAGGACGAATTTGCAAACAAATAGTCAAAACTTATAGCTGATATATTATATTTTATAAACAGTAATTAAGATGCTTTTTCGCCATCCAGTCTATTTCTTAAATGGTTATCTATCGCAAATATTGCACTTCGCCGTTTTTTGAATCAATTTCACAGAAGTTGCAAATAGCACTTGTTTTTGGCTCAATGGCTATCAAAAGTCTGGGCACACATCGCAGTACCGACATTTAGAAGTGAGTCAGCCGATTATAAAAGACGATACCGATACTGTTAAAAGACGTATTCACGATATGTCAAGCGATATTTTAGGAACACTGATTAAAAAACTGTTATTGGCTGAAAAATTTGCGCTTCAGATCGACGAAACAACCGATATTAAAAATCAAGCACAGCTGATAGCTATTGTACGTTTCGTTGACGAGGACTTTATTAAAGAACATTATTTATTTTGTAAAGAGGTTCCAGAGCGAACTACCGGTGAAGAAATTTTTCAAGTAACCGATGATTTCTTCAAAATATATAATATTCAATGGATCAATTGCATTGCTGTTTGTACGGATGGCGCTGCGGCAATGACGGGTAGTAAAAAGGGTTTTGTCTCTTGTGTAAAACAAAAAAATCCGGCATTACAATTTACACACTGCTGCATACATCGAGAAGCATTGATGGTCAAGAATTTGCCGGTGGAGCTTTTGAACACGATGAATGAATGCATTAAAATCGTAAACATAATTAAATCAAGAGCCCTAAATTCGCGAATCTTTGGAATACTCTGTGCAGAAATGGGAGCCGAATATGAATCCTTATTGTTTTATACTGAAATTCGTTGGCTATCCCGAGGAAAAGTTTTGGCTAGATTGTTTGAGCTTCGTCACGAGGTGCGTGAGTTTCTTTTAAATCAAAATATGCGCGAACTATACCAGCACCTCGATGATGATTACTGGATAGCCAAACTGGCATACATGGCTGATATATTCGAGCATTTGAATGAACTTAATAAAAAAATGCAAGGTCAAAATGAGAATATATTGACGTGCTCCGACAAATTACAAGGATTGAAAAAAAAACTTGAACTTTGGCAGAAAGAGTTGCAAAAAGGATGTTTGGAAATGTACCAAAGGACCAACCATAGTACAATTGAAAACAAACAATTAATTGTGGATCTGGCCCAACAACATTTAAGTATGCTTCAGCAGAAATTTGATCAATATTTTTATTCCATTAATACGGAACAATACGATTGGATTAGAAATCCTTTTTCAACCAATGCAATAAATTCTACGAAAGCACTGCCTCTGCAAATTCGAGAGGAATTTACAGATTTAAATAATGACATGACTTTGAAACTTCACTTCTCCGAAGTTCCATTAGATGTTTTCTGGATTTACGTTAAAAAAGAATATCCTCGCATTTCCGACAAAGCAATCTTAACACTACTTCCATTTTCGACCACATATTTATGTGAGCAAAGTTTTTCAACTCTTGTATTAATTAAAAATGATAAGCGGTCATGCTTAAAAGGTCTCGACCAAGAACTTCGGGTTGCGTTGTCAAAAATCGAGCCGAATATAAAACTTTTGTGTTCATTGAAACAAGCGCAGGTATCACATTAATTTATAATAATTATTAAGATTGCGTTAAAATAAATATGTCATAGTTTTATGTATCTATACTTTTCAAATAAAAAACAAAAATTTATTGTAAAATTTGTGTATCAATTTAATACCTACATATTTTAGTTTTGGTGTGCCGCGGAGGTCTACGAAGAATTTTGGTGTGTCGTAGGTGAGAAAAGGTTGCTGAGCACTGCCATATTCACTAACTTAGCATCCATGCCACCATTAAGGCTCCATTTCAAATGACTTATTTAGTAAACTTGTGTTGCTTCTTGCTTTACAAACCATTTTATCTAATAAAAATTCCTAACTTACTCGGGAAAACGGGTAAGGGTGACTTTGCGCAAGATGGTGCGCACCCAGGAAAAATCCCAAGGAAGAATGGACTTGAAAAAAGTCTTGAAAGTGAAAATTTGAATTCCTGGCGTGCTGAATGCATCCAGAGGCAGTTATAACTACATCGTTTACCCTGGAGCCAAATTTCTCTTCTCTTGGGAGGGGAGAGACGACTCCCTAGGAGCACAGTTGTTTCCGAGAATCTGAGAAGGGCCAGAAGATACGTGAATACGGGTAAAAATGTAAATGCTACAGCGTAGCTACATGGCGCAGGTTATGCAATTCTATTTCTGCATCCTCGGCTTTCTGAGTCGAATTTCGGTTCCCTACTTCATGTAGGGGAGGGGTGACTTCCCGTCTGGAGCTGCTTTTGAGAACTTGAGAAGGGTTAAACGATATGTGAATGTGGGTGAAAATATAAATGCTACAATGCAGCTACATTGGGTGGGTTATTCGATATAAGTTTGGCAATACAAATACAACCGGCTTGTACGTAAGCCCTCTCATGTCATCGGCGGACATGGTGAAGAGAGGAAGCAATCACTGTGTGTAGGAGGAGAAGAATCAAATCAAGACATCATCCATGGACACTGTACAAAGTAAATTCAAATATTTTACAAAGTAAATTCAAATATTTAAAAATTTAGTTTTTTTACTTTCAATATATTATGAGTCTTTTCTATTTATTAGCATGATGTTGATGTTAGAACACATCCTCATCCACAGGTGTAAATTTTGGTAGAACATAAATATTTAGGCACTATAATTACTTTAATACTCCCTGTTTGAGAAAATATTGACTGCGATTGCGTAATTTTACAGAAGCAAAATAAAAAGTAATTGCAATCCTACTGATTACTTTTTCAAAGAGTAATTTGTAATTGTAATTAATTATAAATTTGATAGTGTAATTGTAATTGAGCCAGATTACATTTTTTTCGGTACTTTTCCCATCACTGTGCACACCAATGGTGCTGCAGTCGCAGAAATACCAGTTTCCCCTACCAGTAGGGTGAGGGGAAACAGGTAGTATGGAAAAAATTCCACATAAATAGTGAGGTCAGTAACCATGAAATTAACTCATTAGTTGGCACGGAGCCAACTCACGGTGGAAGCTTTACTCCCTTGTACGAACGAAAATAAAGGATTTCATCTGGAATTACTGTCTCATTCATTATGGAACACTTCAAATTGTTTACGGGGTTACCAATCAAATTATAAGTATTAAATCACCAATTAATTTATTGCAATAATTTGACATACATATACTTTATGATCATGTCATATACCTATGATTATTTATTATTATCTGTATTATAATTTCCCTTATTACTGAAAAGAGATTTGTCTGTTGAATATTTTAAACAGAAGTAAGTTACAAGATCATTTGAACAATGTGATAGAATGAAGTATTTAAATGGCTGGAGGCTATTGGTAAATCATAGCTGCTTTAATTGTAAAATTATAATTATATACAATTTAATATGTAAGTCATAGCTTTTTAAATTATAAATGTGAAATCATATGCAATTGTACTATGTAAGTGGTAGTTGTTTAAATTTTTAATCAGTATTTTTTGTAAAATGTTGTAGTTAGTCGACAGGGTGAATATACACAAATGTATATATTTTTACATGTAGAACTTTAGTGTTAGTTGTAGAATGAGAATAATGTTACATTACCACCTGACTTAGTGTCATCCTGCAGGAGAGTTATACGATAATAATAATATTGTTTTAACATTTAGCTATAGAGAGAACTTCAAGGGTAATGGTGAGAAAATTTGGCAACATTTTTTGCATTTTGTGGTGATTAAGTTATTTCCAGTATATTTTACTCAAATGAATAATTTTCCCTTTGAAAGCAAATTCTTATAAAATAAATAAGCTGAAGTTTATAGGTAATTGCAAAGTTGTATCCATACAATGCTTAATAAAAAGGTTCCTATAAATGTTCACAAGATCAGTAAAGACCAAATGGAGGTGACTCCCAAGGAAATTTATTTTCTTTGAATTCTTCAAATTTAATTCTCACCAAAGAAGTTAAAGTAAGGTATCCATCTTTAAGTTAGATTTCTTGCTAATTACTGTTAGCTAAAATATTGCAATTAAACCTTCAGAAATAAATCATGTAATTTATAGGCAATAGAACTAAAGAAGTCTTTCTCTTTAAAGTATGCATTTCATAGCAAAAATAAGCATTTAATTACCTTTCACACCCAAAACTTGATGACTCATTTATTACACTCATTTTTAATGAACAATCTATGCTTTCTATTTTTTCTCTGTCAGTTGGAAATTCATCCTGTACAACATTTTTCATGTAATCTTTTCCTTCATACCTAATATCTCATAAAGATTAACTCAGTATTTTCCCTTCAGCTTTATTATCTTTATAAAAATGATGATCAATTAAAATTAAATAATTCATAGAAATTAGCAGAGAAGCTGTCAAGGCACTCATTTGTCATGCATATAACTTGTATTCAGTTCTCAACTACAGCAGTTCTTGTTTCATTATTCTTACTTTTGAGTAAGATGTCTTATCAGATGACAAGCTCAATTAATTATGAAAATATTGGTATGAAAATGATTACAATTACTTTTATTAAATGCTGCTAATTTCTTCTATTTTTACGTATTCTACACTGATGGAATTTCTTATAATTGTCAGCATCCTTTATATATTCGACATTTCATATAATTTTTGTTAAAAGTCACTGGAAGAACTGTTTTCAGCATGAACTTATATTAGGTAGTAGAGAAACAAAACTAAATTTAAAAGTAATGAAAATGATCCAGAAAGACTAATTAAATGAAGGATTTTTACTGACTTCTATCTGCATATCGTACACTGCAGAAAAAAATTGCATTTGTGAATTAGATAAGTTAAAGCATAAACTCATGTGTTTTGTTAAGAATAGCTAAAACAAATCAACAACTATTACTAAGATGCTCCTTGGCTGATAGGAATCATTGGAACAAAATAGATAAACTTTTAGGTCAACTTGTCGTAGTAATGTCAGACAATATGTTCTGACAAGATGTAATTGATATGTGCCTAAACGTATTTACATATACTGATCAGATTATGCAAGAAAAGTTAGGGAAATAAGTGCTTGAACTAGCTGCTTCAAAGATTCATATTTTCTGTGGACAGTGTGCTAAATTAACTGATTGAAAAATACACTTTTAGTATATGCACCCAGAGCTGTCTTGATAGCACTATGGGGTAAACATGTGTACTGGATTTCCCCCAAACAACCCCTAACACTCATGTAAATTATACTTTTAAATCTGAAAAAGATAGAATTAAAATTTCAGTACATTTAACTGAAACGTCAAACATATTTGTATTTATGGCAAGTCACTAGACATACACAAATAAGCATGAGGCCCCTATGCTTGTGGGCCCCACTGGGAAAGTGCCCAGTAGGCCTATGCATTAAGATAGCATTGCATACACCTTCTTCACACTCACACACTGAATTATAGTTTGCAGGGTACACAAGTAAAAGTAAATTTCACTTTTACTTTAATAGACCTCTCGATTTTTTCTCCAAAATTCCTCACTATCCAAAACTTTGCTAAAGGCTAAAGGAACCCTGTGGTGAATAGGAAACTTCTTCTTTCTATGCTGATACATTTATCATATACACTTATGCATACATTGACTGTTCATAATTTACTTAAAATTTCCGTTTTCACTTTTCTTTAGCATGTGCTTATACAAGACAATCATAGAATTTCCTATAATTATTAAATACTACAAATATAATTATGGTGGATCATTTTTAATAAAACATTGCAGATTTTCCAGATGTTTCAAGTAACAAAAGCTAAGAGAGATATAATTATATATTCTTAATTCGTGGCATTGGGTTGTATAAGTGAATGATACTTTTGATTTTGTCAAGATATAATTATGAAAATATTTCTGCAATATTCACTTCATAGTGCTGGAAAGCTGGCAAAGTTGAATTTGATTCTCATGGGTAATTATTATATTATTGGCAATGGATACTACTTTTACTTTCTAAATCATATGATCTTTTACTTTCTAAATCATATGACATGTTATATCAATTGTAAAGGCAAATCTTTATTTATTCTTTCAGGCATAGGTCATCACATATTATCAGACTTCTTCCTCACAGAGAGTACTCCAGAAAAAAAAGAATGCTTATTTACTTATATGGTATTCATCATGCTAATTATGAATCATAAATCAAATTTTAAAAAAATATGGGAACAATGCAGGAATATGAGATGGCAATATCTTTGCTGGTGTCAGGCTTGCCAATTGAAAAACAAATTTGCTGATAACTTATTCATAAGAAAGAGAATATGTTTTATAACATATTCAGACAACAATAAACAAATGGAAGTTAATATGAATAAACGTAGTCACTTTCTTGGGTACATTTAGCTTTCTATGTAACTTTTAGACATTCTTTACAGGTCAAGACCTTGACTGCATGTTTAGACATGGCTGAGGAATATATTTAATCAAATTTTTTCAAGAAAAACAACAAAGTTGGATGTTCAGCAATGCAAGTTTTATTAAAATTTAGTTGAATTATATGCACCAGGAATATTTTGGCATGCGAATATGGATTAATAACATTTGAAATGGGCAGGATACAGGTATGAAGGGTACAGAAAAGAATCAAGTGATGCTCAGAAAAATTACTATCCATTCCAATGGTTCACAAGAATTTTGAAGAGAAAAGTTTAAGAAAACAAAGGGCACATATTAAAATCAAGGTAAAACAGTTGTTCTCTTCATAAAAATCTTGTGACCAAACCACGATATACATAACAATTCAGTAGAAAGTCCTCCTCTGATACAGCAACAGCTGTACTTTTCATAAAGAAGCGAGCTTAAGAACTTGTACAAAGGTAATGTCTCATTTTAATTCCAAATACAGATTAAGACTATGATAAAACGTGAGTTAGAAAACGCTACTCACAACTTATTTTAATTATCAACAGTAATATTCTCTTTACAAGTTTGTAATTTTAGTAGAAAAAGTGGTGTTGCATCAAAATGTACATGTCTCACAAAGAGCCACAAAATGCAAGAAAGTGAAGACCCTTAAATCGGCCATCATATAATGAGAGAAAGCCCAAACTGTTGGCTTTTGTTTCCTTCAAAAGAACGGTGAAACTTGGATCTCTTCCCCTTGGATTCAAGTTTCACTCCTCTTTTCCTATTTGTATGAAATTGTGCTACAGAAATATTTTTACATGTGCTATGAAATGAGTTTTTCTAATGCCAGCATTATAGATGTTGAACATTATATTTATGCAGATGGAATGAGTAATGAAGTTCAAAAAGATCTATCATATATTTATGATACACGCTAAGTTCATGAACTATTCGTTAAAATGATTTTTGGCATTAAATTCCAACTAATTTCCAAAATTCAATTATTTATTGAGATTCAGAGTTGTTTTACCTTAGGAAGTATTTAAAATTAATGATATTTCAAGTGCATTAATGGTAAAAATGTGCTTTCTTTTTTAATAGCGCTAATTAATGTTTGTTATATTCAATAGAAAATTTGGAATGAATATTTGTTCATCATTAATAGGTAAGTATCTAAGCTGAATTATTACTTGGTGTTTCCTATATTTCTTTAATAAAAGGCTATTATTTGACCTCAATAGCTAATCATTTAACTATTATTAATGTTACTACTGTTATCATCACCTATAATTCATACCATTATTACAAGCAATCATCAATTAGAATCATTTCCCACTGTTCTTGACTTGAATCTCTTCTTTTAGTACAATTCCAAAGAGGCACCTAGGAATTTGTGCCATTTTATGAGATGGAATTTAATAACAGTTCATGTGCAGTTTTTATTACTCTAAGTAATTCCAAATGTGTAAGCTTTACTCTTTGATGAAATATATGAATTCTAAATAGATGGAATGAATTTAGGCTGAAGATGAGAGATGAAAGTTTGGGAAGGAAAATTTGCCTCTATAACCTTGGGTATTTTATCAGGGATTTAGGAATTGGCTCCAAAGGTGTTATATTTTGTTAATTTTCATATATTTTATACACCATTTTCCTTTTCTGCTCACAAGAAGCCAATTTGGAAACATGGAATATGTAAAATATATTGGATTATTGAGATATTTTAATGTAAGTTTCCTTTCTGAGAAGAGCTACTCTACATTACTCTAGTAAGACTTACAATTACTTTTCTTGGCTCAATGAAGCCATTTTCACAGTAATTTATGGCACGAGTTAATACTTCTTTGACTCCATGCCTAAGTACAAGAATAGATTTTAATCAAGGAGTGATTTACCTCTACTATTTTAGCTTATTGACAGTGGTGTGAAGTTGCAAAGAAGTGTCACAAAGGTCCAAGTCAGCAAAGCAGAATTTTCCAAATGTTTCATAGTCCTATTTAAATAGATCATTTTCTTTTACAGATTGAGAATGAAAGCTTGATTTATCTCAGTGTCTTATATCTACTTGATCTAGAGTTATTCAGTGAAATCTACCTTATTTTTATTTAAAATGCAGTCCTGCATAAATAGCTCGCACACTCAGTTACTTGCTGGTCCCAAAAGATCACACTATTATTTACCTGATATCATGAATCAGGATGACATTATTCACTTTTTGGAGGGACTTCTGACCATTTCAAGTTTAATATATATATATATAATTTTCAGGAATTTGTTTGCCATGAATTGCTTAAACCAGGATTAGAATATGTGTCAATGCAGAGAGGGGTTGGTGGTCATGATTAATGAAATGCATAGAAAAGGTATATTTTAGTGGAGCAATGTGTCATTTTATAACATTGTGCACTTGAGTTGCTAAACATTTGGGTCCCTGACTTCCACAACGACATTTCCAGATCCAGAGGCTGCTCCTGCATTACTCTTTGTGGTGCCTGGAGGTGATGATGCATTTGGAGAGCTTGGTGACTTGGGGGAGGTCCCAGAAGCATTGCTGCCCTTGCTTCCTCGTCTTGATCCTCCTCCTGTTTTGTTGTATTTGCAGTTGAAATAAATAAGAATTAGTCAACTCAATCGTCTCTTAAAGTCATATCAGTCCTTATTAAATGTAGTTGAACCTTGAATTTCAGCCATACTCTTGTCAATTCTTTGAATCCATACATATTCTGTTTGCATTTTTCTCTTAAATGTTCACAAATTATGAATTACATTAATGCTAAATATACAGTAGACCCAAGCTTTCCAATAGGTCTCCAATTTGATAAAATAACATTATGATGTGCATCCATGAGGATTTTATGCTTTACATTATGATTCCTGACTCTCATCATATCTTTCCAATGTTGAGTTCCTTTGTGACAGGCAGATACTACAAAAAAGGTTCTGGACCCAAAAAATCGATAAAGTCATTCAATTAAAGAAGTGAGATAGCTTAATATCTAAAAACCTATCACAAAAATTTAAAATCAAATATACATAACTTGGAACAAATTACCAACCATCAGGGTGTTATTGGGTTTACAATAGATATTTTCACAAAATGATGGAGTTTGCAGATTGGATTAATATTATAAAGCAAGGGTCTGCCGTATCATAAAAATCCTCAAAAGATAAGCTGAAATTTTGGGAATAATGTGGGTGTAAATTGTGTATCAGTCTTCAAATAAGTAGCTAAAATCTCCAAAAGCATTATTGAGCCAAATAAATTGTTTTATCATTAATATATAGACAGAACAAACTAATTGTTATCATTTAAATATTTACATATCTTCATGAAATATTANGAAAATGATTACAATTACTTTTATTAAATGCTGCTAATTAAAATTTGTGTATCAATTTAATACCTACATATTTTAGTTTTGGTGTGCCGCGGAGGTCTACGAAGAATTTTGGTGTGTCGTAGGTGAGAAAAGGTTGCTGAGCACTGCCATATTCACTAACTTAGCATCCATGCCACCATTAAGGCTCCATTTCAAATGACTTATTTAGTAAACTTGTGTTGCTTCTTGCTTTACAAACCATTTTATCTAATAAAAATTCCTAACTTACTCGGGAAAACGGGTAAGGGTGACTTTGCGCAAGATGGTGCGCACCCAGGAAAAATCCCAAGGAAGAATGGACTTGAAAAAAGTCTTGAAAGTGAAAATTTGAATTCCTGGCGTGCTGAATGCATCCAGAGGCAGTTATAACTACATCGTTTACCCTGGAGCCAAATTTCTCTTCTCTTGGGAGGGGAGAGACGACTCCCTAGGAGCACAGTTGTTTCCGAGAATCTGAGAAGGGCCAGAAGATACGTGAATACGGGTAAAAATGTAAATGCTACAGCGTAGCTACATGGCGCAGGTTATGCAATTCTATTTCTGCATCCTCGGCTTTCTGAGTCGAATTTCGGTTCCCTACTTCATGTAGGGGAGGGGTGACTTCCCGTCTGGAGCTGCTTTTGAGAACTTGAGAAGGGTTAAACGATATGTGAATGTGGGTGAAAATATAAATGCTACAATGCAGCTACATTGGGTGGGTTATTCGATATAAGTTTGGCAATACAAATACAACCGGCTTGTACGTAAGCCCTCTCATGTCATCGGCGGACATGGTGAAGAGAGGAAGCAATCACTGTGTGTAGGAGGAGAAGAATCAAATCAAGACATCATCCATGGACACTGTACAAAGTAAATTCAAATATTTTANTGATGGGTTGCAAGATTAAAGTAAGAGCTACACTTAAGAGCTACGCTTCATCTCTAATTGTCCCTAAAATTCACAAGAAAACATACCAATACGTCTTTTTGTTTCCATTATTTTCTCTCTGTGACAAAAATAGCCTCAAAAAGGAATGATATACTTCAAAAATTTAATGTTGCTACTTACAATCTTTTCTGTGAAAAATTTTATTGAATGTTCTTGTGAAATTTTCCACTAACTCCGCATGCGAAAAATCTTCTGATTTTTCCAATTTGTTTACTAGAGTGCTTATCAGTGAACACATTCTTACACAATTTATTCCCTGGCTCTAAGATAATAATGCTGATACATTCTCTCTCTTGTGAAGTTAAGTACCCAGCAGAATTTATTCTTGTTCAACGGTGATTTCTTCCAACAGAATGAAGGCCTAATCTTGGAATTTCCATTATCGTATATTTTGGAGGAAACTTTTACGATAAATCATATATTGATATGATCGGACACGATATGTGAATTGTAATTTATAACAATATTTTCATAATTAATAAATATGACTTTTTCTAATGAAATAGTAATTGATACATGTTAATGTCAACGGAAATTATAAAAATAGTATAATAATGGACTGAAATGATCTTTGATTTCCCAGTGAATTTCATGGATGAAGACTTCATGGATTTCCACCTGCTTGTTTCCTGAAACAACCGGAGAAGTTTTCATTCAATGATAAATTGATTTAAGAAAAATTAGTTTAATTAATGATCACTGAAACAAATCACCATCAGCTATATTTTCGACAAGTTTTAAAATGAAATATTATTCCTGGTTGGTAATTAATTAGTAGAGATATTATTGAAATTAATTAGGCATTTTAACGTCTTTTGCCCACTATTCAGTAATATGTTCAGATTTCACTTTTCCCACAGACGACCAGAACACCGAGCGATGCAGCAAAGGATCTTTTCTCCTGCTTAATCGTCCCGTGTGTCGTCTCTACCTGACACATGATTCGGGTCCACATTCACATGATCCACATTTACATGGAAAACAATAGACGATCGATGGAGCGCATCATTCACTTCAAACCCAAAGTTTGTTCGACGACAATGATAAGCAGATTTCACTTCGGAGTGTCCTTAATTGTGTGTCTCCTAATTTGGCCTCTTTTGTTTCGCGAGGACGTGAAGATCGATACACGTATGAACGGGTCACCAAATTAAGATGCATTCCACCATTACATGCCATATGTCGCGATTTCTCTCCCGAGATGGCTTATCGAGGCGCATACAATCAAAATCGGATTACTGTGTGAATGGTGAAATTTCCTACCAATACCCTATCAACTCCCCTCAATCCTCCTCTTGATCATGACTTTCCTTGGAATCTTGACCTAATTGGCTCACTCTTTTCATTCGTAACATTCGTATTACAAATGAAACTCAGCGTCCGCAAGCTCAACGCTCTACTTATCAGCGGAACAGAATTGAATTTTGACGGTTAAAAAGTTGCGGAGTCATTTGTTTGGAATATATTCAAAGGTAAGTTGATAATTGCATTTTGGTGAAAACTTTTATTCTAAAATATTTTGGACAATCCGACCTGGATATCTTGAATTGCTTACAATAGGAATTTTACTTTACAATTTATCCTGTTCTCCCTCCATCTGGCTCTGCAAACAAAACACTCTTTCAATACATCTAAGTAATGGAAGATTTTTGATTTCCTATGAGCTATCTGATTTGAATATAAAATTCCTTCTTTCAATAAATACGATACATAAAACGATTGATATGAAAAAAATAAAAACGTACTGTTTACTTGAGTGCTGAAGTCAAAACAACTTAAAAGGACTTCCAAACAAAGCATTACCATTCTGAAGTATCAAAGTTTATCTCTTCATTATAGTAGACTTAAGTAACATTTGCTATTCAATCACATGTATTTAATAGTTGGTCTAATTCTTACTCAAGTAACATACAGTGATTGTTAATTAGCCATTGTTGATTATATTTAAAAACAAACAATAAATCATTTTAAACTTTAACTTCTCATTGCATTAGTGTTGAGCAAATTTAATGTATGTTACACCCATTGAGAGTGAAGTCTGATTTAAGACACCGTCTTTAGCTTCTAAAACATCATAAAGCAACAAAATGGGTTTCTTCATCACAGTAATAAATAGGATTTAAGCATAATATGTTGTCATAAAATAGGCTCTTATTTATAAGATCTTCAGAAACTGTCTTTGAGGGTGTGCATAAATGTACATTTGAGGGGACAATACTCACCTCCAAAGTCATATTGAAATGTAATTACAGTTATTAGTTTGAATAGAGCTACTTTCATGGAACCTTTATGTTATCTCTTAGTAATTATTTAACATACCACAAAAAGGAACTAATCTAAAATTTTATTATAAAATATATGATGAAGACTTGGAAATATGTAATATTTAAACATAAAGACTAACAAATAGGTTAAGTACACACAAAAAAGACTAGCTAAGTAACATCAAACCATCAAAGAACAAAAAGACATTCCAATGAAAGGTGAAAGATGATATGATTGAAGAGGAAGAAATTATTATTTAGACTGTTCACAAAAACTAAAGTCATCAACAGTTAAAGATTTGCATGAAGTGGAATCATTACTTTTATCATATGAGATAACACTGAAAGTTAAGAAATATCCTCCAAATAATTTAGCTTTCAAGTATCAAACATTGGTTGAATTGAAGAATAATTGAAATTTTAGAATGCAATTACTAATGGAAGAAAATAAAAGGGAAAATAAGTCAAAAATAAACAAATTTAATAATCATGTGCCTGAAGATTTTAAAAGGCTTTAGTAATAATTAAAATAAAATGTTAAGTAGTCCTCATCAACGAATAAAAGATATGAATGAAGAGCTCAATAAATTTGGAAAGAGGATTCGATTTCAGAAAATTTAAGAATACATCAAAAAGATGAAATTAGAGGTTAAAATGTTTAATGTGGTTTAATTATCAATACCTATATATTTGTTTCATACTTTCACTTTTATATCCTCAAACTTATCCCAATAATTCTTTCCTCAAATAAAATACAGTGGGTGGTGCCTAAATATGTAATATGATTATAACATTACCCTCGTGAGTTTCTGACAAAATTAATGGTTTGAATTCCAATCTTGTATAAAAACATAAAAAATTCAAATCTTAATTTATATTAAATTAAATTCATTTTTTACGAATTGATGGTGATACAAGAAAATTTTTGCTGTAAACATGGTAGAGGAAGAAATCTTGATAAAAATCCAGCTTATGCAAAGAGCAATGTAACAAATCTGTCATTTTATTCATTTTCATGTTAGTTTATCAAAAGTTAATTAATTGTACAAAATGACAATATCTGTAAAATTGTATATTTATTAAATAATTTTTTAAAATTAAATAAGAATACTGATGATCTGAATACTGAATTTAATTTTCATAATTTAATAAAAAGATTTGACTTTTGCTCTTACTTATACTGATGGGGAATATTTGAATATTAAATAGAGAGTAAATGTTGCACCATGATAATGAGGGATGGATTTTGATAAGTTTTATTAAACTACTATAATGTATGTGGTAGCAGGCAAAGTTTCCATAATTTCTAGGGTGTTGTACTAAGCTATCTAAGAACTTAATCTTACAAAAGCGATTGTTTGGGAATTGTTAGTGAAAAGGGTAGCAGAAAATCAACACACAACAATAGTGCTTAAGAATTCACGTTTTTCACTCCATCTTAACCACTTATGAAGACGCTTATGTGTATTGTGCATTTGAAAGCTCCTCATTATGCGGCTGATATGCTGCTTTTATTTATTTGCATCTTTTCACAAGAGAAGATGAAGTTGAGGAGACTGACTGTGAGAGACCCTTAATACTTGCTCTGATTGCAGCACTGATGGCGGAACAGCTAAAATTCGGGTTGTTTCACCAAACTATGAGAGTGAAATACATACACTTTAAATGGTAACATTGTTCTCAGAATCACAATGACTTGTTACAAACTTGGAATATTTTAAATTCTCATATTAAAATATGCAATACAACCTCTGGAGAACCGATAGATTTATATAATTATTATGGATATGAAGGACAGTTTATATGATTTACAGGGCTCCCGGAGAGCCAAGTGGGTAGTACGTTTGCCACTGGTGAAAGCCATCCAGAGCTCGATTCCCAGTGTGGGTCCATATGTGCAAAATAACCTCAGCTGCCAAAGCAATTTGGAAAATACTACCATGAGTAAATACATTATCCAGTGATAATGATAAATGTACTAATTTACGTAAATCGAATAATAAGTATCAATAGAACATCTCACGAAGTACTCACAAGTAATTGGTTTCAATACAGTAGTAAGAGTTCAGCATAGGAATAAGTTTACAGCAGAAACTACTATCAATCCGCTAAGTGATAATAACAAACCATCCCTAATACTTCAGAATACGATTAAATTTCTTAACAGCATTGTCCTTCCGATTGCATCAAACCTATTTACAGATGGAGGTTTAAACACGTTTAAGTTTTACTCTCAACTATTAAGTTGAGGAATAGCAAAGTCCATCAACGATATTTCAGAGTGAAGCGAACGTAATTGTTAGTCTGGGAGAAATGTTTGTTAAAATGGTGTACAATTTGAAAGTTGCGGTACTTTTCCGCAGAATGCGTGTGGGGATCAGCCATTACCGGCCCAGTGCGTGCGTAGCGGCAGGCGTGTCTTGGCGAGCGGGTTTCTGCGGCCCGCCTTACCGGGGAGTGAGGCCCCCGCCGGTGACTGGGGCCGGAGGGACGCCATGCTGGGCTGCCTGCTTGGGGCCCGGATGCTCCCGCGGCTGGTCCTCCTCTCTCCAGCTCCGTGGAGCAGTTTGCTGTCCTTCAGAAGCGATACGTTCATTAGGCGAGGATTGGGCGTGTTGAAGATGGTCCTGTTCTCCCTCCATCTGGCTCTGCAAACAAAACACTCTTTCAGTAATCATGCACCTGAATAACTCTAAAAGACTGACTTTTTCACGCTCCAGCATCGAGAGTAACGTGCAAATTACGTGCGTTGGTTTGCAATTGCAACGAAAACAACGAAGTTGCTCAAATTTTTTCCGACGCCGACTGGAAGATAAGACGGAAATTGAGTAGAAATTTAGAGAGCAGTTCAATGGATAAAGACTGCCCCTTTATCACACCCTCTCGGCTGTTCAAATAAGAAATTCAGCCACGCGCTTCGTCTTCTCTCACGAATTTCTTTCCGTCTGTGAACAACGAAGCCATTGACTGAAGTTTTAAATTGGTTGCTGGTCAAGGATAAACAGATGTGAAAAATATTTATCACATCCGTTTATCCTTGGATTTTAATGCACACACTTCAATGTGCGAAGTAAATACCTTTAGCTTTCCCTTGGATGCTGGTGCCTAATACACCGCAAATGCAGATTAACAGGGTAATACATATACATAGGTGATCCTCTACCGCTGTCAGGAGGAATGAATCCGCCTGAAGATCACCATAAAGGATTACTTGAAGGACAAGGCTTACAGTATAATTGAAAAATTGCAGAATTTTGTCGAAAAATTGGTTGAAATATTATAAGAATTTAAAAGTTAAATTTATGTAAGTTATTAAAAATATTGGAGCTGATCCCTGATTGATGTTACCCAGTTTGTAGATTAAGAATTCCACAAATCTAGTGAGTATTCATTTTTTAACTAGAATTCCGTAAAAGCATTCAATCAAGATAGAAATTTGGCAGGTAATAGATACTTGAACTATACTTCCTTTTCTTCTTTTCTTTTTTAATTTGGTGCAATAACTCTCACTTTCATCCGACGATGATAAGTGTTGGATTAAAAATCTCTATGGATGCCATTTAAATGAATAACTGAGGTAACGCGGAACCCTACGTCTAAATTAGGAGACAAATACATTTATCGAATGTCTTCTGTTTGAGAGAGGAAGATATAGTGCCAGGTGATAACCCAGACAAATCTTTAGCACTCGAGTCAAACTTCATCTTCCGCTTCCTCTACGTTTAATCAACTTCGCGTTTACATCATCGAATAACCTAGGTTTTAACTAGTGACCTGAGACCGGCAGCCGTGTTCGAGTTGCTCAATATGTGGACGGGAGAGACTCCAATCTTTTTTGAAAGAATGTTACGTTGCTCTAAAAGCGCGAGATAGGGATCTGTACCTGACCAATGACATTCAGTTTCAATGTACATTCAATGACAACAGTTTCTTGGCCTGTTTTACAACATTTTTGGCTTTACCGTTGGCTTGTGAATAATAGTGAAATAGTTACCAACTCAAATCCGTATTCTTTAGAAAACTGACGAAATGTACCACTATCAGATGGCTCACCGTCGTCGCAAACTACTCTGAACGGCACTCCATGTCTAGCGAAATGAGCTTTCAACTTTGGTATAATTCTGGAATGCGCCAGATCGGTAATATGGTCAATGGAAGTCTGAATAATGGTCAAGAGTAATCAGAAAATGGCGGTCTAACGTGAATAAATAAAAACTCACAAACTGTCAAGGCAACTGTGGCACTGACAAATTTATCAAAGACTCTCTCTGCTACGTATCTTGAAAGTAATTACAATGCGAGCATTTGTGCACGTACTGAGTCACGTCTTTCTCCATCCCGGGTCAAAGTACAGTTTGTCTTGCTAACCTCATACAACAATCAACACTGATATGGCTAGCAACTAATCTGTACAAAATGTGTTCCAACACATATTGCATTTCGATTTTTAGGACATAACTTCGCACATAGGGGCATGTGCCTGATAAATGACAAGGAATAAACAAAATATGAATATGAAATTATTTTCACGGTGGAGTGAGTTACAGGAGCCATTTGGGAGACCACTTAGCCCTTGCCCACAAAGTCCAATGCGGCTTGAGAAAACATTCTGACTCCATAGCTTAATTAGTTGAAGCATCCTCTCGAAAAGCAGAAGACTCAAGGTTCGAGTCCTGATCCTGTGAGACTTTTTTCAAGTCCGTTTTTTCGGGAGACAGTGGAAGATTTTGGACAATCACTTAATTTTTAGAATAGTGATCGAAAAAATCAATACTTTTACCATTACTTAGTCACCTTTAGGAAAAAGAAAACACAGTGATAACTCACTTGCTGAAGAGGCGGAGCACGACGCAGAGGATGACGAACATGAGGGCCAATCCGACGAGGACGCCAATCATCGCAGGGTCCACAGTCTGCAGTGAGGGTCTCTCTTCTTTTATCGCTTTAACGCAAAGAAAAACGAATCACTCGAACATCCGGAATTGTATTACGCGTGACCTACTCGCACTCTCAAAAACCACCAATCAAAAACGTATCCCAACAATATGGGATATGACTACAGCTTTCTCAACAACTCAAACTTTATACTTCGTGTCAAACCAATTCAAAATGACAAAACCAAACTTAGTAATAACCACAAAACTATTAATGCGACCGGTTTCGGATACAAGCCATCATCAGGTGACATATCGAAAATGCAGTCTCACTTATATACTAGCAGTTTGGATTTTTTGGATCTTTCCATACGCCTCACCAATAACAAGGCTTCCTTTGAGATTTATCGTAAGGAGAGTTATAAGGACCATTGTAGTTCCTTACCCTCCCCTCCAAACTGCTAATATATAAGTGAGACTGCATTTTCGATATGTCACCTGATGATGGCTTGTAGCCGAAACCGGTCGCATTAAAAGTTTTGTGGTTATTTCTAAGTTTGGTTTTGTCATTTCTAATGACTTTCCACGAAGTACGCCCAGAGAATCTAGAATTTAAACCAATTCAAGTAAAAATAGGTTTCGTTGAGTACAAATACTGCCTGAAATTAAAATTCTCTGTCATTACAGGACCACAAATCTTTCGATTAGCGAACTGATCGTAATTAAGTTATTCCTAGTTTACGACGAAAAGGAAATATCCTCCTTCAGCGTCAGTTTCGCTTCAGCAGTCACCACCAAACCGGATTGAAAATTGTTATCCTTCTGAAAGGTTTTTATAATGCGTAAGTTCTTTATGAAATTATATTTAATTAAATATTAAATTAACCTTGTCGTATCAAAGGATTCTTAATGCATGAGATCAAGTATCAAAATATAAATATAAATATTAATTACTGAGTTGCAGAATATAGTTTCACATAAAAAGTGAATATGAAAATCGTTGCGTTAAATTATAATGCGGACCGGTAATAAGGAAAGAGCCAATCACGGGTTCTAGATTCAGTTTAGATTCAATAAATCTAATATATGTTTCCGGTCCTATTTTCGCTCTCGTTAGAAGAACGTTAAAGTTAAAGAAAGTTAAATAATGAATTATTTCAGAGCTACGGTTTATAAAGCAACGGAAATATCAGTTCCACCTTCTTTGACCCTTGAAGCACCTTGAGCCGTCCCCACAGTCAGTTGACAATATTTTATTTTATTCAGATTATAGATTCCACAGTCCAGTTAAGAGGTTGACTACTAATGAATATAGATTAGTAGTCAAAACAACTGTTTTCGCCATGAGGCTGAGAATGTGAAATTACTTGCCATAAATTACCCACTGCTAAAGTATCCTGGAGTATACGCAACCCTCTGTGCACATACGTATCTTTGATTGCATATCTTCAAGGATACAAATGATAGTTGAAAGATGATACGTTGCAATCGCACGTAAGGAGAGCTTCCCTATCAATTTCCTTTTTTTCAATTTACTAGGCTTCTCAACACCGACAAAAGACAATTCCGCCATTGGAAGAGGACATTTGGCGCCTAAACATAAGGAGTCTAAGATGAGGTTGTAATTTTGAAGGGGTGTTTATCAAACAATAAATGCCTAGTTCCCAAGAGTTTTATTTTTCTTGCGTCATTTGAGGCAAAAATCTTTGTAAAATGATTGAAATATATATTTCAGTAAAGAAATATTCAATTGATGACATGGCTAGGCCAGGAAGTCTCTTAGTTCATCCATAATACATGGAAAAAGGTAGACTGAATTCGTGGCCTTCGAAGTGTATTCTTCGGAAGTAGTATATCAAGTAAGATCACTAGGTAAGTGCAGAGTTTTCTATTAGTACAACTAATATAAGTTAAATAAAACTAGATGGGATTTAAGTACTTTTAAATTTTTGTGTGAGAAAATACTGCTGCAGTTTCCAAAGCCTAAACGTCGACGAGAGAAACTCTTTGCGTCAAAATTAATCATGTCAAACATGGAAAATTGCAGTCATTATTTAACTTTGCATACATTAAAGTAATTAGTACTTTAAGTGACTATAATTCTCTAAAAGCTCGCGGCACGCAATTACTTATGAATTCAAATGCCATGGAAATATTGTAAACTATAGGTTTCTATTAACACGAATGAGATTACAGATTTGAACCTCCAATTACTATAGAATAAATATTTTGACTGCTTAAGTGTCGCCAGAGTAATGAGAGCTCACCAATACAGTCAACGGTGCCATCAGCATTGAAGACGGGCAACTTATCGAATCTGCAGGCGCATCTTCCATCTCGGCACTCCGTCTGCACGTTCTCGGATTCGCATTGTTCGTGGAAGGAACAAGACTCGTTCACGGTGGCCTCTGCAGGGAAGAGGAGGAACAACACACGTAAGCACTTAGGAATAAAACATGAGAAGATGGGTAAAATCATAACATATCTTAAGTAGTATACTTTATAGACAGTGTGGATGAAAACCATGAGAAAAGAAGGGAAATAAGATGGCATGGTCAAATATGCATGGATTCTTCTATTGCCAGACGCCGAGAACCTTATATAAACGGCAATTCAGTAAGGAAGAGCCTCTAGTAATCATTGTCGAAGTTTAGAATTAAAAATTCCAAAAGCCATTTCCTGTTTCCATACGAAAATAGTAAGAGTGTAACTCTAACATTCACTGTAGCATGGAGCATAGTGTCGCATTTATAGGTAAAATTAGGGACACATTTTTCAAGGTAAATAGCTTTGAAATGCAAAACTATAGTCATAACGCTTAAATAGGGTATATGTAAAGGAAAAGTAAAATATCTATCACTTCCTTTCCTATTTAAATGCTATGGAAAAAGGGCACTAACTATGACGATGCATGGAATTCATTTCTCTTGCAGTGAAGGTACTTTGGTCTCCTTTAAACAACATATACTAATAATTAATTGAAGTTTACCAGAATGTGTCTGGTTTGGAAACAAAACAATAACAAACTTCGAGGCTATAACACCAGAAACGTTGGAGAAAAGGCTCAAGGTATCCCAAAAAGTGTGCAATATCCTGAAAATTTTTGACTGTAGACGGAAACGTTTCAGCGTGAAGATTCACGAGAGAGTGGCTAATCACTAACTTCGGTAAGGTCATAGTTGAAGAACAGAAAGAATACGTATACTTTCAGGGAAAAATACACTTTTGGCGTTAATGCAATAGCACTTTAATTTCACCATATCACGAAGCATCTCCTTTTCCACGATACGATAAATTACCAGGTTTGTACAAAAGTCTTTTTGAAGCGGGAGTTCTGTCAAAGATGTTCTTCCTGCACATGAAACCTCTATACAGCATATTGAATTTTCAATTGATAATAGTAAATAAACAAATGAATTATAACATAAAATAAAAATCGGCAGTAAAATAATAATATTTTTGCGGTATTTCACATTATAAGGAATAAATTCTAACAAGTAACGTCTGAGACAGCCTCTTCAAACAAATAAATCACTTTTAGGGGTGTCGTAGAAATTCCTTTACCGCCGCTTTCATGCAGAGTAAACAATATTCTTTTTCGATTCCAAAATGCTGTCAAATAGGTTTTCAGTTTATGCAAATATAATTAAGTAATAGAATGGCTAAACATTTGATATTGGCAGCGCGACTGCATTAGAAGTGTCTACGGCAGGAAGTTGGAATCAGTCGCCGATAAATTCACGTAATTAAGTCTGCTGAAGCCCTCCTTCATGTCCTATACCATTAAACTGCTATAGTAAATAGACTTTATCAACTGCTTTCTTTGCTTTAACATAACATTTGAAAAAAATCGAACGGCATTTTGTTAAAAAATGTAAAATAATGAGAAAAAACCATGAAAAGTCGAAGTCGACAGACAAAGTAAAAATAATTTTAGAATATTGCATCTGTATTTTCTCCAGCAGTTTCCTCCAACTGACTCAAAATCAAAACCATTTTGAAAGTTTCTCCGAAAAATTGGAAACTATCATATTTTCCGAATTGATCGAGTTTGGCTCCCTTTATATTTTTATCGCGTGAAAATAAGAAAAACTGACACGCAGAACCTTATGAACCAATCTTTATTGAATACAAGAAATTTCAAGACCTTCTTTCAGAGAAACCTTTACTGGCTACTTTATTTTTTCTTTTCCAATCAACTGTAGAGCGTTCCGCATCGATTTTATACAGCTATATTCCATTCTTTAGAGAATAGAAGAACTGATCTTTCTGTCTTAAGAGAATGAATGAACTGATAATTTCCAACTTACAACATTTACGCATAGTTCATATTCTTCTTGCCCACAATTCTTGGATTAAACCTCATCCAATACCCTTCAAATACACAGTGTTATACATTGTGATGATGGTTTTCCATAATGATTTGACTGAAATATAACAAGAGGCTGCCATTTGTGCTAATTTTTTAATGCCCGTTCAAAGTTGTCTGCTTTTGTAGTATCGGTGCAGAATTGATTTGAAAACTATTTAAAGCGATTCTGAGTCTTCTGTCAGAGATTCTATTAGAAAGTGTGGTGCAAGTTTTTGAATATCTCTTATTTCAATATTGTTTTCGAGCTATGCTGCGTTAAAAAAAGGAGATAAAATTTCAATAAAATAATCAAAGGAAGAATTTATTTCCCGTTAATAATCGATCGATATAAATATTCTTTTCGAAACGAAAGTACCTTAAGTTACTTTCGAAAATTAAAAAAAAAAATTACATGAAAAGCTGTCCCTTCATATGGAGAGTTTCTTTGTTATGGTTAATAAGAGAGTTGTCGATATAGTATTATTTTTAAAGTTAATAAGGGCACAATTCATAAGTGCATAGAAACCAAATGGAGATTAAGGTCCCAAAACCATCGCTTGAGTCATTCATTAAATCCATGGAGATTTAAAGCCCAAAATATCTCTCGAGAAACATTGCATTTGCAGTAAACACGTTGGTGCTTTGGATTAAGAAAGTTTGTTGGAGATGAATCGATCTATTCTAAAAGTCAATACCGCTGCTCCACGATAATTTTACTTTTATCCTGAATGGTTTTAGGAGGTTCCATTCAAGAGACAATTCACCCAAAGAATATAACAATAAAGCTGCTATTGGCGCTTTTTCCATAAAATTCATTTTATTCCTTAAGAAAAGCAAGAAGACCGATTTCGACGAATGATCCCATTATCGGGTAGTGGGCACTTTACCTCAAAGCGTTGAGTAGCAACATGAGTGGCGTTTGGGGGAGAAGGAAGGATAAGGAAGGGAAAAGGGGATATAAGTGGAAAAGGGAAATGGGTTTCAAGGAATTCATGAAACTGAATTAGAGAGAGGGATAAACTAAAGCGGTGCGGAGTGGAGAGGGAAAAGGTAGTGCTAGTGTGTAATCCTCGGAATGATTGTGTACGAGTATACAGTATTGCTCCAAGAAGTACATTCCGTGTCCTTTAATTGCGATACGCAAGATATCGGGGACTAAATCTGAAGAGTGGTTTAATTGTAATGAGCATTTCGCAAAGTGCGACAAGAGTAAACCGTTGAAGTAACGTTTCTCGTGTTATTTTGCTCTTGTGTTGAAACTACGACCAGTTTGGTCAATGTAGGCGGAATTGAAATAATTAAATTTTAATTGATATATACCTGATTTTCATGGGGTCATATTTGTCTTTCCCATTGCAAAGGAGTGTAGTTAGATTTTGGGGAGGGGATTTCAGGCCGCTTTATATTATTCTTTTGGCAAAAGATGGCTTATATTCTCTAAAGATTCTTATTAAACGCAAGTTAAACCCATTTACCATTCGAAGGATCATTGATGGGTTGCAAGATTAAAGTAAGAGCTACACTTAAGAGCTACGCTTCATCTCTAATTGTCCCTAAAATTCACAAGAAAACATACCAATACGTCTTTTTGTTTCCATTATTTTCTCTCTGTGACAAAAATAGCCTCAAAAAGGAATGATATACTTCAAAAATTTAATGTTGCTACTTACAATCTTTTCTGTGAAAAATTTTATTGAATGTTCTTGTGAAATTTTCCACTAACTCCGCATGCGAAAAATCTTCTGATTTTTCCAATTTGTTTACTAGAGTGCTTATCAGTGAACACATTCTTACACAATTTATTCCCTGGCTCTAAGATAATAATGCTGATACATTCTCTCTCTTGTGAAGTTAAGTACCCAGCAGAATTTATTCTTGTTCAACGGTGATTTCTTCCAACAGAATGAAGGCCTAATCTTGGAATTTCCATTATCGTATATTTTGGAGGAAACTTTTACGATAAATCATATATTGATATGATCGGACACGATATGTGAATTGTAATTTATAACAATATTTTCATAATTAATAAATATGACTTTTTCTAATGAAATAGTAATTGATACATGTTAATGTCAACGGAAATTATAAAAATAGTATAATAATGGACTGAAATGATCTTTGATTTCCCAGTGAATTTCATGGATGAAGACTTCATGGATTTCCACCTGCTTGTTTCCTGAAACAACCGGAGAAGTTTTCATTCAATGATAAATTGATTTAAGAAAAATTAGTTTAATTAATGATCACTGAAACAAATCACCATCAGCTATATTTTCGACAAGTTTTAAAATGAAATATTATTCCTGGTTGGTAATTAATTAGTAGAGATATTATTGAAATTAATTAGGCATTTTAACGTCTTTTGCCCACTATTCAGTAATATGTTCAGATTTCACTTTTCCCACAGACGACCAGAACACCGAGCGATGCAGCAAAGGATCTTTTCTCCTGCTTAATCGTCCCGTGTGTCGTCTCTACCTGACACATGATTCGGGTCCACATTCACATGATCCACATTTACATGGAAAACAATAGACGATCGATGGAGCGCATCATTCACTTCAAACCCAAAGTTTGTTCGACGACAATGATAAGCAGATTTCACTTCGGAGTGTCCTTAATTGTGTGTCTCCTAATTTGGCCTCTTTTGTTTCGCGAGGACGTGAAGATCGATACACGTATGAACGGGTCACCAAATTAAGATGCATTCCACCATTACATGCCATATGTCGCGATTTCTCTCCCGAGATGGCTTATCGAGGCGCATACAATCAAAATCGGATTACTGTGTGAATGGTGAAATTTCCTACCAATACCCTATCAACTCCCCTCAATCCTCCTCTTGATCATGACTTTCCTTGGAATCTTGACCTAATTGGCTCACTCTTTTCATTCGTAACATTCGTATTACAAATGAAACTCAGCGTCCGCAAGCTCAACGCTCTACTTATCAGCGGAACAGAATTGAATTTTGACGGTTAAAAAGTTGCGGAGTCATTTGTTTGGAATATATTCAAAGGTAAGTTGATAATTGCATTTTGGTGAAAACTTTTGTTCTAAAATATTTTGGACAATCCGACCTGGATATCTTGAATTGCTTACAATAGGATAGGATCAATGTTCATGCGAATAAAAATGTCACATTACCGCAAAGTGTCATATTATCGTTATTATTATTTAAAAAACCGAGAACTTGAGAATTTTGACTAAATGAATGATATCTTTAAGGAAAAGGAACGCAGCTGTGTTAATGCGTAAGAGTTACAGCGAAAGGAGATAAGTTAGTACAACAAAAAGCGGTACTTTTCGTAAAAAATGTTACAAGACATCAGGGAGTGTTTTTAAGATTCTTCAAGACGCAAGATGGGAGCTAGATTTAAGCAAAGACTTAATTTACTTAATTAGTTCGGAGAAGGTGAATTCTTAGAAGATTAGGCTGATATTATGCGTCCACTTACATAGGCCGTTCTGATTCTGAGAAAGAAATCGGAGAAATAGACGCTAGAACAAATCGATTTAAAAATTAATTTTTTTCCGCAAACGATACACGATAGTAAAAGATTAGGGATAGAGTCATGAATCCCATGCCGCACGCCGAAAAACGGCTTGCAGGATACAAATGTAGATGTATCTGAGAGTTTGAAGACAAGGCCTAAAAAGCCGTAGTTTTCCTTAAAATGAATCTGAAACTATAAAACGAATGATATATGAAATGTGAAGCTAGGGAACAATATTCACCGAAAAGTACTTATTTGCGGATTTGAAAACTCTTGATCAACAAAGGCGCATCAGTCACGAATATCGATCTGCCCGAGTGCATCTGATTGCATCTCCCAGTAGTCCACGTCTCGAAACTTCCGAAAAGCGTGACATTTCTCAAAAGCATGAAATAGCCTAAGGAAAAATCTGAGGAGTGATTTTCAAATCGTGAAGGCAGGCTAAGTGGGAAGTAGGAGATAAAAACGTATAGCGTGGCAATCGATCAAACTTTCTTGGATGGCAACCCGACAGCGACGCCGCGTTTATTGGTACTGCAAATGGAAGAGATCCATGGGATGCTTACTTCTTCGATTTGCCGTCGAAAAAGAGGTGTGTACTGCCGATTCTATCTGAGCTCCTTTGTCTAGCGAGCAAAATCCTAGTTATCGAAAGATGTTTTCCGCTAAGTTCAATTTGTATACGATTCAAGTGAGTTGTTAAGTCTTTCTAAGATAAATTTGCGAGCCTTCGCAAAATGCTTCTTGAGATGGAATGGGAAGAGCTGACAGAAAAAGGTCTGTTCTTAGGAAGAAAGATAAAATGCGTCTATCAGGGCACATCCATTACAGATATTTACTTCTTCTCCGGATGCACGCCCACACACACAAGAGATACTTATTCTGCTGTATAGGCCTCGACCCTGAGGCCCCAGAAAAGTGAGAAATCTATCAAAACTATCATTGGTTCGATCCTAGCAGGCCCTAAAACCTTTACATTTTCCTTAAGATTCCATAAGAATACATTACGCGTATTTCCATAAATTTTGAGGCACTTTCCGCCAATATTAAGAGTTAAAAACTGATGTATCGCTGGAGGAGGTGGTTTTCTACCGTAAAATATAAAGATATCGGCTAAAATTATCTTGGGTTCGACGATAGGTTAATGCAAAATTCTTCCAAAAGAAACGAATTGTAGCGAATTTCTAGATTGTTTTGGAGCAGTTCCAAGAAAGATATATATTTATTGCCCGGCTTAAAAAAGGAGTCAAGCTTATGTTTCGTATTCCACGTTGATCACTTCCAATTTAACTAGGGTTTGATGCCAGGGCACGTTAAATATTCTTCCGTTAAGGAGCTAGTAAAAATGAAATTTTACCAACCATTTTGTTTTAAACGATCGTGGTTTCGACTCATTGAGTCATCATCAGGTAAACAGACTAAGACACAAAAGTAAAATATATACATATATGGGGAGGGAAAAGGAATTGGAAGGGGGTTATGAGGATCTTCATCCCTCCCGACCCATCCCTTTTCCTTGTTCCTTGATGGAGAACTACCACGAAGTCACGGCCCAAGATTCCATTCTTCCATACGAAATCTATGGGGAACTCGGAAACTTTTTTGAGGCACTTCCCGATATAATGCCGCCCTGAAACCTCGGATATAGTTACTGGGGCAGCTTTCAAAAAGTAGTTTTCAAGGACATCCCCTGAAATGGTCTTCGGACGGATAAAAGGACTAACGGACGAACGAATGTGAATCCCCCTCAAGAACTACATAGGGATGAACTTAAGAATTTTTTAAAGAACTTCCCGAAGAGATAGGTAACTGTAACCTGTTCTGACGATACAGGACATGGTTTACTCAAGTATACGCACTGAAACGAGATATGTGAAGTTTTTCTGGCTATCTATGAAGGGTTGGTTTGGACCCAAAAGGGTCTTGACATCTCCTTTGCTCATTGCATTCGTTTAGGCACCTCTGGGGGTCCCGAGTATAGGAAGAACCTTTTTAAGCGACTCTATAAAGGAAAGATTGTACATTTGAGGTCAACACGGTTCTTGAATCTTTCCATTTGTCGAGTTTTTATTACAAAAGCCCTAAAGTTGAAATTTCAAGGATTCTAAATGACCATTGAGGAATGGTAGATAGCGTTCCTTCATCTTAAGTAAAATTTTATAAGTTTAGCTTGAGCTACAATCTCTGGACAATTAGTGAAAATATATCACATATAAGCTTGCAGTATGGAAGCAGTTTTCACTCGTATGTAGATATAGATAACTATACCGATTCTGCTACACTATACTGCTCCTTATAACTCCAACATCACCTAAAATTCTTCCTCAACATCTTAATATATCGTAGAAATTATAGCAACCATACTTAATCATGTACATCATCTATGATTCTGTAAACATAAATTCCTGATTCTTTAAAAGCAGCGATGGTACACATGCTTTAAAAATATGATAGAACGGTTTTAAAAGCAAAGAAAAAATTTTTTGGCCCAAATATTTATTATAAGGTCTTGAAACAACTATTCAAGCTAAGAATATCGAAAATTTGAAATACAAATGGTATAAATTAATGCGAATCCGAATTTCGGTGAGTAGTGGAGAAGAATATACATTTATGAAGCTGCAAACAAGTGGAATAATGTGGAGTTTCGTGTAGATATAAAAAAGGTATTTGTCACCATCGTTCACATGATACTCGTATTATAGAATAAAAGATAAACACGTATTCGTAGGATTCAATTGACTTAAAAGATACTCATCTTTGTGGTCTCATTGCGCAATCTCAAAATTGCACTGAATTTTAACTTATAAATACTGAAGTATCGCAAGAATTTACGGTGGAGAGTAAACATTTTTATTATATTTTATCGCTTAAAAATAAGATAAATAAAATAAGAAGGAGATGTTTTTAGTAGTCCAGTTATTGGTTATTAGCTTTAAGGAGAGAATTGTACCTATTTTGAGTTTAAAAAGGTAACAACGGTAATATTTATTGTATAATTTTCTTTAACTTCTCCACTTTATTCTTAAATGGGAATATATTTATGCTAAATATTTTGATGTTAATTTGTGATTGTTTTGTTGGCAATGCATAAGCTTTTTTTGAAGTTTACCTCAGCTTAGGTTTTCCCCGAAGGCAATTGATATCTTTCTCGTGAATCTGCAAGTAAGTTTGTTGTATTCATGAATGCGAATAAATTCCATTTTTATGTCAAGAAATCTTCCTTGCCAAAACCTTCTTACACTGAATCCTTGCTTTTTACAGGTTCGGTGGCAGTTGGTCGAAGGACAGTCGGTCGATGGGACTACCGTCGCTAGACTTTACGTCGCTAGACTTTTCATCGCTAGACTTTTCGTCGCTAGACTTTTCGTTGCTGAGACATTTGGTCGTTCGACAAACTGCCCCTGAACCAGTTGTCTCAGCGACGAATAGTCCTTCGACGAGTTGTCACAACGACGAGAAGTCTCGCAACGAGTTGTCTCAGCGAAAAATAGTCTTTCGACCATAGACCGGCTGTCCTTCGACCAACTGCCCCTGAACCCCTTTTACAATCATTGTCTTGAAACCATTCCTATAATTAACTTTGTTTATACGAATTAAATCACGTGTGTCTTTATTTTTCTATTTATTTTTAATTAAGCATTATCCAATTACCCTTGATATTTTCTTATCTTCAGAGTATAATTAGCTGTCTTAATTCTTTCGGAGAGTATAAACCAAGGAAGGCGCCATTAGATTTTTCAGGTATTTGATTTTATTTTCTGCGGACAATAACTAGGAATGTTTGCATACGAATTACCGAAATTTGCTGAGCATGGTGTCTGCATCAGTGGTTAGGATTAATTAATTAACGATTGCAGATGAAATCAAAATTAAAGAGAGATGAATGATTTAATATTAAATATCAATCAAAAACGTACTCGGAGAGACATACAAGCTGAATTAAACGCATAAAATTTGGAGAAATAAGAAAGGGCACAAACTAGAGCTGCTTTAAAATACATTGGCAAAATACCACTGTAAAATAGCACAAAACTAGATTCACTCTTAAGCGTCATCTTCAAATGAACAAGCATCCAAAAACGCAGATCGTTGAAACAAAAAACGGAAAGGGTCGGAGGGAAAACGCTCAGAAAATGGGCGAAAGAGTTAAGGGATTCTAGAAAAAACTTAGGCAGAAGAAATATCGAAGGTATTCTCAGTGAGAAGAGTAAGGAAGAGCTGCCGTGAGCAATGGGGAGGAAAGAGGGAAAACAGATTCGCTTGTAAGAATAAACTCCGGATTTTTATTTTCTTGAATAGCCTCAATTTTTTCTAAAATATAAATTCGGCTAACTTTCTTTGTTACATGCAAAACTTTTGGCACGAATTTACAGAAATAAATAAATATTAAGTAATAAGTCCTCTCTTACTCCTCCTGTCATAGAATACCACAAATGTACTCCCAATTCCGTGGAATTTGTTAAACATAAAATTTTTTGTCCAATGATTACAACTCCCTTGAATAGTTTAAGATTGAGATAGCCTAGCGAGGAATATAAATTTATTAAACATCAAATTTACTCTCTTATTATGAAAATTTGCCTCTTTAATTCATTTGGACAATTTTATACTCAATTTCTATGAGATTTATAAACGACAGTAGACTATTTGACTATACCGTCATAGCGGAAACGGATAAGGGAAAAGAAAACGTACCGAAGATTTATTTAGTAAGAGTTAATATGGAATAATTTAGTCGATAAAGTCCTCCACTTGCTAAGCTAAAAGCTGCCCCTAGTAGTTCTTCATTCCAACGCTACGGAAAAGTGGCGTATAGGGATTCTTGAGAACTATTAAGATTGCATGTGAGGGAAACGGCGTCAGAATCTGGACGAGTGATATATCCAAAGGCAAAGTCGCCACTCATAATTAATGTTTTATTGCGAAGTTCAGCCGACCTCCTGTAATGTAAAATCGATTGGAGGAATGCATGGGAAAGTCCTTCAACGTAAAAAGATTCGCAAAAGCGATGGATGATGAATTAATTACGAAAGCAAATGGAAAAGGAGAGCAGACAGCTCCGTGATGTTAATTTTAATCTGTCTGTGTTCCATAAAATCTTTAGAAGACTGGAAGATCGTATTTATTCACGACAACGTTACGGTCAAGAAAAGGTTCTAACTTCACGTTATCCTTTCCTTGTTTGCATAAAACAATTACAATTTACGTTGTTTCTAAATTTAAGTGTCGCGATTTCATTTTAAGAATTTAAGAACAGTCATCCTTTCATTTTAACAAAGAATATTCTTTTTCAAGAGATTTAACTGTAACATATCTTCCGTAATAACGTTCGGATTCTGTTATTTCTTTTCAGTATATTATTGCCTCTCTCAACGCGCTGACTAAAACATCTAGAGCATACAAAATTGATCTTATTTGACAATGTGTGATAACCATCCCAGACTATTTTTATGCGGATAACCATAGTATATTATTCAAAAAATATTATTTTCTACACAAAAATGTGCCCGGTTATTGGTGGGCGAATTGATGCCATTAAACTTCGATTAAAATTGATCACATTCTTTCATTTTAATCTTTTCCAAAAATCATGGTAAACGAAGTTATAAAAGAATGAACACTGTAAACTTCCACACTAATATTAGTGTGGAAGTTTACAGTGTTCATTCTTTCATAACTTCAGAATGTCCTTTCACGAAGTTCGGCCGAATATGATAGAATTTAATCATGGTAAACGTTTTTTTCCCCCTAAAATTGAACTGAAAAGAAGCAGTCGCTTCTCCGACAGATATGGTTGCGTCAAATTCTAAAACTGTTACTTTTCCAGGGCAACGTCTTTCACGTGTAGTATTGATATCGCTTTGGTATATTCTCGATTTTATGACAAACCAGTGCTTCCAACAGAATCACTGGAGCTCTGCAATATCCATGAGTTATAATCGAAATGAAGTCTGAACTAATTTTCCGTGGATATCCATGAATCACTTCGAGGTCTATTTTTATTATCTGCTCGTCTCTAATGGAGACCCTTGGAGCGACCGCTGGCTCTTAAGTGGTTTATGCAACCAAGAAGCAGAAACGGAGAGATCCGTCTCCAGATGGACCAATAAATCACGCTAATGCCATGTTCATACGTCGGTGAAATGATCTTTGTTCTCAGGTAGGGCTATCATCATATTCATAATTGATTTTTCTTCGTTCATTTTTTCATTAATTTAAGGATGAGTACGCTTTTAACTCGCCTATAATTGAATCTTATTAGGAAGACCGCGATAGCGAGTGAACCAGTCACGGATTGATTAGCGCGCTGGGACTGCAACCTCAAGATCCCAGATTCGAGTCCCGGCGAGACGGATTTTTCAACCTAGGGAATGGTTATAGTATCATATATATATAAAGCAAATGTCTGTCCGTCCCCCTATTTATCTCAGAAACGGCTTGACTTAGAGATCTGAAACAAACTGCATTGTGTTTCTACGATGCTGAAGTCCCCAGGAAAACTATTCTCATCTCTGTAAAGGCCCGGGTTCGAATCCAGGAGCCCATAATACGTTTCCATAAGAGAAGAACGTAAATTACGTTTTCATGACTTGCAGAGGTATTTTCTTTTACAAAATTAAATTAGAAACAATGGTCCTACGAAATTGAGACAAGTGTCAAAAGAAAGGAAAATGATCATAGATTCTTATTTTAGTCGTGAATTATTCATATAAATTCGAAATTGCGAGAACATTGATAAAATAGACGAAAAATTCGTAAAATATTTGGGAAATAAACAACCCATTCCTTTGACGACCAAAGCAATTGTTGAACATTGATTTCATGAGTTTTCCCATATAAATGCACGGGGATAATCAGGTTGTATACTTTTTCATAAGAAATGTACGTAAAATAGGTTTTCGTTACCTGCAGAGGTTGTTTCTTTTACAAAATTAAATTAGAAACAATGGTCCTACGAAATTGAGACAAGTGCCCAAAGAAAGTAAAATTATCATAGATTCTTATTTTAGTCGTGAAATATTGATATAGATCCGAACTTTCGAAGATTTTGATAAAACACACGGAAATTTCGTAAAATATTTGGGAAATAAACAACCCATCTCTTTGACAACTAAGGCCATTGTTGAATGTTGATTTCATGAATTATCCCACATAAGTGCACGGGGATAATCAGTTCTTATAATTTCTATAAGAATTTTACGTAAAGTAGGCTTTCATGACTTGAAAACAGTAGAATAAATATTATAAATAATTTTTATGATAAGAAATATATTGAGTTATTATGATCTTACGGCAGAATTTGTTGTGCTTAGGAGGACCAGATATATACTATAATAGATATATTTTTAAACTAAATTAAGTCCCGTCATGCTTGATGGGGGCGTTTACTAGTGTTATAATAATTATTAAAATGGTTGTAACTGGGGTATTCCTATTTCCATTAAAGAAGCTATTATTACTATTTTATTTCGTTCTCGCCACAAAGTGACGACGTTATGGGAACGAACTGCAGTCAAGTTCCACACAATTATAAAGATTACTTGTCTTCATTTTAAAGTGATATAATTAATTGGCAGGTATCCAGAATCACAGACTTTTGAATTGAATATAAATTAACTTCAGCCCTTAATTTTTACTAACCGGCTGCCAGTGTTTTTGGTGTCACCCCTGTAGAGGATATAGCTATGGGAACGATGGTTACATTTTTCCTATTTTTTATTTGAATTGATAACTCAGAGTACTTGGCTATTTTTCTTGATTAAGTACTTGAATACGATTGGAGTTGAGAGTTACCGCTATCTCAATTATCAAACCTTCCTGATTAAGTTCTTCAATGAGAATTATTATTAATATTCAAGTGTTCCTAATTAACATTCACCAGTAATCATTCCGTCCAAAAGACTATAACTGAAAGAATTGAAGAAAAAGTTAGTGGTACTCGCTGAGAGAATATTCATCCTCACATTAACATTTGGCATTGATATTTCGACGCAAATCGCACTGAGAGGATATGAAACTGCTGTCTGAAGGAGCAGATGATGGCATTGCACATTCCACTCATTCTCATATTCAATCCAATTTCCTGTGCTTCCGCTTGAAACATGGATGTCCAACCCGCCGCCGATGGACCCCACGCCGCCCTTAAGCCCACCACTTGCGGCCCACTAACAAATCCTTATCCGGAAATTTGACTACGTGCAAAATGACCTCTGCTGTTGAGGTACCTTCACAAATGCACCACCACTATCATTACTATATCCGAAAATGACGTACCTTTCCCATACATATTAGAGTGGAAAAAGCACATTTTATTTGAGATCATTAAAGGTGGCTCAGTGATGTTTTTCTTTTAGCCTGAGAAAGTGTCTCTTTAAAGAAAAAAATTTCATTAATTCTCCATTCAGAATCTCGGGGTCTTCGTGAGAAAAAATTGCGAAGAAGTACGAGTCTATTTCAATATTTTTAGTTTATTATAGTCGAATAGGCCGCAAAATTCAATACTAGAACGAGGGAGCACTAATTATGCTACGTTAATAAGGAAAATATGACCTCAGCCAGTATTTTAAAAACCAACGGACACGTTTGTGATTCCCAAACACAAATGTTCCACTTTTAAAGTAGGAGGCTTGATGTTTTCGGAGAGATATAAATTAGGAAAACGAAGGCCCATAACATTGTCAATGAATATCCGTTCATGTCTGAATCTCCACTACTAGATTTCCAACATTAATATTCACCGTTAACTTCTTACTATGTAACTCTCATTGTTTCCAACCCAATCCAATCCCCAATTGGATCCAATGGTACCCAATCCCTTCCATTTCTTCATGACAATAAACCCAACTGCAACTGTATTCAATATACGTATCTGATGATGTCAAACGACGATAAAAACGGTCGTTGAGTCAAGTTAATTTGCGGCATAATGTATTCCCATGTTTTTCATTATTGGATACAACGAGTGAACTAAAGATTTTAGGTTAGTTATTAATGATAACTGATAGTAAAGGAATACATATTTACTATCTACGACGACGTATTCTCGCAAATATTCAGTGGCAAAGAAGTTTGTCTTTGTCATTTAAGTTATTTATCTGTATTTCGATGCCTTTTATATATTATTTCTTAAACACATAAAAATCTTACTGTCTATGCATTATTTACATTTTGACGATTTAGTTTTATTTTTATGTATTTGTGTGTAAATAGCTGCATTTATTGCATTGATTTTAATTAATACAAATCAAGTCTGTCGATTTAGTTCTGGAAAGTATAGCAGTCGGTATCTCTGCCCGTCACGCGGGAGACTGGGGTTCGATTACCTCCCAGGGAGGAATTTTCCCGTTGCGAAAATGCTCTCAGACGTATTAGAATAACTTAATAATAATTCAGTTATTCTTCTCTCCCGAAGATGACAACATAGTTGTCGAAATACGTACTGAGAACAATACTTTCATAGCGCGACCACGGAGAACCCCAATCCCCGCTGGAGGGAATTCTTCAACGGTTAGTTTGCTCGCAAACAACGGCTATTTGGAGCTTTTATCTAACTTTAATGTATTACCACAGCCGTGTCCCTTTTCCTTATAGACTCTCAGACGTAGGTTGGGAATTCTAGAAAGAAATGAGATTAGGCAGGGATTGCTTGGTAAATTCAGAGAAAGTACATTTGCGAAAGACGTAATTGGCATTTTGCGACCTCCTTGCTGCTTCGCTTCAATGACCGTTAAATAAGAGAAACAGATGCGAAGACAGGTCGTTTTAGGGACTTATCCTTTTTCTTTTCCAAACGGCAAGCGACAACAATAAGCAAAAGAGGTAACTCGAAAGCTAGCTGTTTACATTTACACCCCCTGCCACAAGACGAAAGGCAGCTGTCAGGGTATTTATGTAGATGTATAATTATGTATAATTGCTATATACTTATCTATTATGTATTTATTATCCTTATTTTCTTTTTTTCTTGTTCTTTCTCAGCTTTTCTCAATTACTATCGGTATGATTGCGAAGGTTTTTCACACTCACCTTCCTAATGGGTGTTTTCCTGCTATGGATAATTTTACTTAAGAATCTCTCAAGTTTTTAAAATCCACATTTTCCTTCTCATTTCTCTTTCCACTATTACTCCATAATGATACTTGTTCAAAATATGACGATGAGTTAGACGAAAGTGGATACTTTTAGCCTCAATCTCGCCCAAGTAAAGACGTTTAATTATTATTATTATCATCTGAGCCTGAGAAGTTACTATTTGAACTTATGTGGTTTGTTGGAGGTCAAATGACCTTAATTTGCAAGTTTACTTCAAGGCATTAAACATGATTTCCATATTGTTTTTTTGGATTACATGGAATAAATTTTTGATTAATTGTTCATTGACATTACTCTAGTCATACGCTCACTGCAGCAGTCGGTATTTACGATGAAAAATAGCTACCAAAGTAAAAATCGATAGCCAACAAGTCTCATTTATAAGTGATTTAAGTCTCGACCATTTCTCAGTATTTGTTCGTCTTAAAAATTGTCGATTTTTTGGCCACATTCGGTCTGAAAGCGAAATAATGGATGGCTCATAAAATATCTCAATTCACTCAAACAGTCGTTAGGTTACGTAATGACATCGCTCCGCTGATTAAAAACCCATTCAAAATTCTTCGGCGAGAAGGAAAAAAAATTGCTTTTTCACACTTTATGTAACGCAGAATTATCGATTCCCGGAGAGGTGGCTCAAACTGCCGCTTGGAATAGAGCGAGACAAAAAAATGAGCGGTATTTGAGATTTACGTAATTGCAATTCCAATATTTTAATCCCAATGGATGAAAGACTGCTTTATCTCAACCGATCGTAACTTAGCGGTGTGCGTTGAGATTGGCGGATTTGCAGCTCCACGTGGGAAGTTTCTTCCGCTGTCTTTCGAACGATTTTGCGCGAAAATCGTTCATTCCTCCTCTTTGAGACTTCTCTTCGGCGCCCCCTCTTTCATCCGCACTGCGCCCCTTTTCATTTCCCTCATCGGCCCGCATTTTCTTCGGGCCTTTGCCGTTCTATTTTGGTGCCTTCGCACGCTTCGGAAGTGGAAAATTTCACTGTCATTCGCTCGAGCATTTGTGCATTTTCTTTTCTCGAGAAATAACGATAATACCCGTAAACGTCCAAAGAGGGCATCTTAACACTAGAGGAAATACCAGCTTCCATGATTATTACTATTATATACAATTTCGCCTCAGGTAGCCGCTAGGTCAGGTGGCGACGTTATATTATACTATATTCAACATCTCAAACAGCATCGAAAGATTTTACAGGCATGAATAAAAATAAATTGAACATAAATGACCCACTCCACTAGATACAATATTTTACAAACTTCACTTCTCGACTTACAATTTAAACAGATATTATTTACACGTCAGAATGGAACCAATACAAAAAGTATTTACATTTACAAACAAGTCCAATATCTCCTCAAAATCCTTACATATACGAACACGGAATGCAGTACATAATAAACGTTTCTTCGTCGACCACTATAACTCATCTCCCACACAATTATATACGTCATTATTGCATTTTATATGTACATTACATCGTTTTAAGATCTTTTTAATGTAATTACATAATATCGCAATAATGAAGCATATTCTATAATTGTATAGGAGATAAGTTATAGTTGACTGGGAATCATTCACACCAGCTTCCGTGACGCCGATACCAGCAGATTTAATAAATCTCTCGTGAGTGATAATTCGGCGAAGATCATTAGAATGAATGCCCATGGGCTGCCCCTTTGAGGCATCCGTGGGATGCGCTGCATATTTGCATCCTTTTCATCTCCGTAGCTTTGGGAACCGCGTCACAACATCTATCCTTATGTTTGCATTGTGAGCGAAACGGAATTGTGCTTTCGTTCTTGTGTGGACAGGTGAATTATCGACCCGGCGACGCGCAGCTCTGGAGTGGAGCTCTGCTGCCGCAGTAGAATAACCATTGCATCGCTACCATTTTGTCAGTACTCATTGCAGATGTGACAGATAAGTCGGGCATCCGCCACTTCGCTACGACGGCTTCCGCTGCCACTCTAATTATCGAATGACACCCCGTGAAGAACCGCACCCTCTCTCCGAGTGACTCGGATTTTAAGATTTTGGTCTAATATAAAAATATTGTAATTACCAGAGTTCAAACTGCCACAGAAAGACTGGTGGTATAATGATGGTGGCTGTAGTGAGGGGGTTCAGAGTGTCTTTACTACGCCATGTGAAGAATCCCTCTGATAACTCCCCGGGAACACTAAGAATATCTGTGCAAATGTTCAGTTCTCAATTAAATTAGTTCAAAGAAAAATCATTGATTTCTTTCGTTAATAAAACGCGTAAAAAGATGAAGGAATAAGAATAATAAACATAAAACCTTGATTCACAAAATTCTTGTGGATATCACCAAGTTGTTCTTCAGAATGTCTTTCCACGAAGTCCAGCCAGAAAAGATAAAATTTACGCGTAAAAAGATTGATAAAATATGCATCTATCGGTTACTGTGAACCTCAGGCGACTTTGTGTTACATTATCGTTATAATTCTCGATCCTTCAGGGATATAACTTGAGTTTAAATTTACTTTCAGGTACGGGAATGAAGGATTCCTTCAAATCCATATCCATCCTGCATCGTGCAGTTCAATTTCATATCCATCGTGTATCCATAAAAAAGAACTTCCGTCTTTTCTACGCTCATCAGTTCCAATTCTGTTTCTGTAATTATTCTTCACTTAATTGTCTATATTTCCTTTCATTTCGTGAGTTCCGTCCGCACATTGTCTCATTGACTTCTTTGTTTCTGAAATTTGCGGAAGAGATCGTCATTTCGTGGAATTTCGACGTTTAATTATTTCTCTAATGGAAATGGGAATGCCCCAGGGGTGTAGCCAGGATTTGTCTAATAGTGGGGGTTTAGAGCTATGGAGTAAACACTGCAGTCCAGTTCAGGGACAGGTATACTTCCACCCAAAATCTAACGAAAATAGAAACTAATTTATTTTAGCATGTATAGCGGGCGAATATCAAGCGGTGTTTGTATGGCATAATTGCGAGAGACCATCCTCTTGCATGCTTCCGTATGTTGTTGGCTCTGTTCTTATGGGGGACAGGAAAAATCCGACTAGCAGGGACTCGAACCCGGGATATCCGGGTTGGAGCGCTAGTACGCTAATCACTCTGCCACCGCAGCCGGCAATTACTTGTACATTTTATAAATAAAGATAGATTTATAACGAAAAAGAGTTTCATAACTTTTACTTATCAGTAAATTAGCTTGGTAAATTAGCATAAATAAAATTAATAAAACTCATAGACTGTCGCTATAAAACTGTTTCTTTCGATTTATGCTCGCTCTTTGTTATTGGATTAGATAAGCGGAAAGAGGCTGCAAATATGATTCGCACCTACTCATCAATGCAACCATTTCTTAGTTCTCTCAATGTTATCTAAGAAAACACGCATTGATGTAAGTAATGAATGCAGTGGCGTTCTTTCTGGTCGCAGCGATTGACAGATTGCATCTTAAAAAGCTTTATAAAGAAGCCCTGTTATCTTCACCGCTGCAATTTTTAGGGAAACACACTTCCTGCATAAGCCACTACCTCGGTAGCTTCAGTGCTGCTACCGTCACAGTGGAATCAGCATAATGTTTCATAATTCATGAACGTTCCAACATTTTGTCTTTCTCAACCACGCCAATGGCTTCATCATTCTCCGTCCTTCACATTCATGCACCATTCTCTTTCCTTCCTCAAAACGTGTCTTTTTTTCCGCATCTCATTCACCGCATTCAATCAACATTTTCTCGGCCGTACTCTCCCTTTAGGGTCGTTCACATTCCCATCGTATACCATTACATGAAATCGAATACTGAATAACTGAATTCTACGTGGATTGGTCAGAAAGTAATGCCCCACATTTTTTTTCTCAAAAACTATATATTCTACAAAAATGAAATTTACACATATGAAACAAATTATGTTTTATCTGCTCAATTTATTTTTGCGCATTATCTTCTTCGAGTTCTATTGCCTTCCTCCTGCGATTCACTAGGTCATGTATGCCCTGTACTAGGTTCACTAGGTCATGTATTTTGTACTATTCCTCACTCTGGTTTTGGACCGAGGTTTTCACTTTCCCTTTTGAAAGTAAGTTTTATTCTCACGCGATCACACACACGGGAAAGTAGATTAATGAAAGAGGATGTGACCGATGGCGAAAAGATGCGGGAATCCTCGGTGAGGAGGCAATAGGCTTGCTTACCTCGCGGTCGAGCAAAATGCGATCAACGTGTTTGCTTAAATCTTTAGAAAATTTTCTCATTCCATTTTCTTTAAGTTCTCGGAAAATTCCAGATAAAATATTGTCTTCTTGAATATGTGTTCTTTCGTGATAAAACAGGGATCATTACCGATGAAGAATTTCGTTCTTTCCTGGTTTGAATTATGGATGAAGTCCTCTCAGGTTTTCCACCTGGTCAGTTGCCGACGCTTTGACGGCGAAACCAGAGATGACTTTATCCAGGGATCATAGCCCTTTCGCCCTTTCAGCCTGAGATCAGTGGAGGCATTACAGTTCCTGTCGACGGAAGGCATCGCCCAAAATGTAGGAAATTCTATGACAAAATATTACGTCACTTTCAATTCCAATCTTATAACGCTTCCGCTTTGTTCTACACTGGAAGTTCCTGCAATAAATGAAGCACACTTTATTTCCTCTTGGGCGCATCGACAGGATCGGTGTTTCTGTCTCACCTCGATAAATAAATACTCATACTTTATAACTACGATAACTCTTTCTTTTGCAACTTGTCGAACAACACAAAGGGGAAAAGACAGGCTAACCATGAGTCCCGTCTTCGTCGGGACAGTCCTGTTATCTGCCCTTCCGTTTCGTTTTTATCGTAATACATAATGTAATTGGTCCCGTAAAGCTACTCTGTGACTACTTAATAAATTCAGAGAAAGTACATTTGCGGAAGACGTAATCGGTATTATGCGACCCCCCTGCTATTTCGTCCGATCAGACAATGAGCGTTAAAATTAGAGAAATTGGTGCTAGGACAAGTTTTTCTAAGGACTCACTCATTCCAAAAGCGATTTACTATAACAACAGAAAAGCAAAAGTAGTTCTAGTAGTTAGTAGTCGTTTTAACGGTAAGTGTTTACACCCCCTGCCACATACAGAAAAGTGTCTTGCAAGGAAATTAAGTAGATAAAGAAAGAAATTTTTCGCTAAAATTTTGATTGCAATTGATATTAACTTGCAGAACAATACAAATTAAAACATAACGCCATAGCTAAAATAAAATAGTTCATGATGATAAGAGAATAAAAACACTGTTACACGTTACAACAAAATTTTAATCTTTCAGGACCTAGGTTTCAACGCATGGCGTCGTCATCAGGTGAACTTCAACGTGTTTAAGTGTATTGATTTTCTTACATCACGAAGACATATCCCAAATCTGAGGCCGAAACAGTTCATTTTGCTAAAATAGTTCACAGGATAACGGAAGCCGCGACAGCGAACGATGTCACCATGTGGACGAAATCGCTAAGTCCTTGTCCTTGCCCAGGAAGTCTCCCGAATGGCTTGGAGAAATGTTCTGCCGGGATAGCTCTACGGACAGAGCAGCCGACCGGCAATTGGGAGACTCGAGTTCGATTCCCGGTCCCGTCAGACTTTTTTCAAGTCCATTCATATTCTCATATTGAGATATTACAAATATGATGGACCATTTCCGTTGTAAATTTTACAAACATCAGGATTTGTCAATTTCACAAAAATTCAACGCTGAGGTTTTAGAGGGCAAGGTTAGCTCCGAATGTTTAAGATAGCTATCATGGCCATTTCTCCTTTCAATTTTACTTCATCCCTTGAAAATATGCGCACAGGAACTGGAGGTCCTTTGTCTCTAATTAAGAGAAAACTTTATCAGCAAAACGGCCCATATTATTCCGGATAGTGTTCGCAACGAAATGAGTGGAAATATGCATCGGAAAAGGGATTTAGACTTGATCGAACTGGAATTTTTTATTTCAATTCGATTCGTTCAATGACGAGAACTCATCAATCAGCAACAACTTAATCAGAATAATCGGGCCTTGGCGAATGGTTCGAAAATTCAAAATTTGCTAATACGATACATTGATGTTCTCTGAATATATGATTTGTTATTTATTTCCAAGGGTAGCCAAGGTTTGCTGAAATACAGCGAGTTCAAACTTATAAAGATAAGAACAACTTCCAGAAGTTTACCCTATCTTGCTATTTGTAATGTCCATAGCGATTAAATTTGCCAGTGATGGAGTACACTGCGTTACGTGAATAGTTCACAATTAAATAGATTTAATCTGATCCTAAAACGAGAAAAGTTTTATTCGAGTCCATGTAGATTTTATTGTTAAAAAACGGGTATAAAGTTAACTTACTTATCAAGATAACAAATATTTAAGTCCACCGACGAAGATCCTGATATATAAGACAAATACTTCCCCTCAATTTGATTACTTTTTCTCAGTTTTATATGGGATCTGCAATAAGGAAATGAAAAACCAGAAAAATTGCATAATAGAGCTGTGAGAGTGATACTACTATCTGGAAAAGTTACTCAAATTAAATCCAAACTAAATGATATTCAGTGGATACCTGTGGAAAAAAAGAATTTCACTGCATGCTCTACAACTAGTTTACAAAAAATTGAACAAAGGCGTGCCAAATTATTTACGTAAAGATTCAACATTAACCTATAACCCTCATCCTTACGTTATAACAGAAATTTTTAATTTAAGAATTCAGAAGCACACAGCTAAACTCTCGAGGAAGTCACTAATGAGTGATGAGTTTAAATTATTCAATAGCCTTCCTGATTGGGTTCGCAGAATTGATAATGAATGAAATTTTAGAATGGAAAGTGTAAACATTGCAAAAAGTGAGAAATTAATGAACATGTATTTGCTAAGGTTAATTAACATCTTACCTTGTTAATATTTTTTCTAACTCTTTGTTAGCAATGTTTGTGAACTTGTAATTTCGTTGTTTCAATCAGATTTTAAAAGATATAAATATTAGAATATTTTCTAAATGAACTACGTCTACATGTAGAAGAACTCCCAAATAATCTTCCAAACGTTGAAATTCAAGTAGAAGCTTTTTGTAAAGTCTCTAATTTTTAATGTTGCAAACGACAGTTATATGAGTCTTTTTTCCAACATTTCATAGGTCTAAATTTAACATTCATAAAACTTTTTATGACTGATGAAGAAACTGAAAACGTTCAGTAAAAAGAAAAAAGTGTAAAATATTGATAGATGCATACGCAAAATTTTAAAAATGGAAGACATTTTTTTTGCAAATGGAAATGAGAACCCAATGCGTATGGATTATTCATGACTGCTCATTTGCGCATGATTGGGCCTGTTTCTAATTAAAATTATGACGGCATTGAAAGTTTTAGTGAGAGTTATCGTGGCCAACCACAACATTAGGTCGAAAAATAGTTTGTTGAAGTAGTATATCGCGATGTAGGAGTTTGCCAATTATAAAAGCGGAAATCTAGTTAAGAGTCGTTTGATGACCACATAGAGGGTCGACATATGCCGATCTATGAACATACATATTTGTTCTTTTCCTTTAAATATCCTTCTTGAATTTTGTTTGAATTGTTGAGTGTTGCCTAAAGAACTTGAAACAGCTCATTTGGAGATACGTTCATCTGTTCAGGGTTGTAAATATGAGGAGACTGTTGTAGTTATTTTTTCAAATACTCAATCAAATTATATCATCGATGGAATGATCATATAATTTGGATTGGAAATGGAATTCACCTGATGATGACTTTGTACTAGTTGAAACCGGTCATGTTGGTGAAATTTGTTGTGGAATTTTTACAAAGTACTTTTCATTCCTACCTAATCAAATTATCTCCTTCGACACATCTTCCAATTACAACTTTTACGGTTTTCCTCTTACTGAATTCCTTTTATATTCCAAAGTACTGCAATATTTTCGTCTCTATGGTGCAAACGTGCTTGTATTTACTTAGAAACGGAATATTGAATCTGCTAATTCAGCAACACTACAGCGACCACAAAAAAGCAAATTTTGTTTTATTCTAAATGGTTTCCTTCAATAATTATTTTTTTTTCGAAAAAAGTGATTTTCATTTGTTCATTAACTTTCCCATTGGCGTTGAAATACTAACATTCTCATTGGTGAAATAAATAAAAGCATCCTATGTAGTAATCGCCGTCGTGCATACATTTTTATATTTTTTCATCCGATGTCAGTAACTCCCATAAGAAATGCATTGAAGTATTTTTTTACTAATTAATTCAACGATCTTCCCGATTAGATAGAAACAATAAATTTTATAGAAAAAATTCATTAGAAACATTAAAAATCATTAAATACCTAAATTTTTATACCAAAATGTATCTTTGGGTCGACTCCAGATGACTAGAAACCCTCCCGTAAAAACGCACGTATGTTTCATTTCATTTGATCGATTGCAGCCTTTTTTTCTTTTGAAAAATTAAATTATAAATAATTGTCCTAAAAAATCGAGACAAATACTAAAATGAGGGAAATTGAACAAAAATTCTTATTTTAGTCGTAGAATATAAATTTAGATTCGAAATCGCGTTAATTCGAACGACAAAGACGGAAATTTTGTAGAATTTTGTGGTTATAAACAACCGCTTGACTATGAAGGAGATTGTTGAACTCGACTCTCATACGAATATACGGTAAAGACAGGCCATAAGAAATGCATGGGAAAAGAGAGGTGACATTTTATGGTTAGGAAAGTGTTTCTAAACTTTTGAAATCGAAACTCAACAATAAATTCTTACAAGTAATATAACTTTCTATGTTTTATATTGTTTGAAATTGTAGTTCATGAAGACATTTTCGAAAAATTAATGTTTTCATTCACAAAATAAACGCGGAGAAACTTTCCAGCCGAGGTTACATCTTAGGCAACAATGTAAACAGAAGCAAAATTGTTTTATCAACCAAGCTAACAAAGTTATATACATATCGCTGTGTCTGTAGAAGCTATAAATGAGCTTTATAAGTGGTAAAAAGAGAGAAAATTATAATAAATACACATACAGTTTTAAATAAGTTAGATCAAATCCTGTCATTTTTGGCAAGGGAATTCACTAATTATGTAATAAAAATTGTGCAAATTAGGATTCTGCCGCTTTAGGCGGACACTAATAATTAATAATAGTATATAAATACAAGCCACTTCCCACATTAAATGATACACTAACGTTTATTTAAAGATGCAATCTACAACATAATTACATAAGCTAATAAATGATATAAATAAATAAATAAATTATTGAATCACAAAGACATATCTCCGCTTCTTCATCATCAGAGATTCATTTGGACTCTCAGAGTGTTCTATAAAAGAGTTTCTGAGGGGGTAAAATTAACATGTCGACCCCTCTGACATCTTGAGGAGGGCGTTGGGATGCATAAAAATGAGACGTCAGCAGAAAAGAAAGACAAGGAGAATATAATCAGCAGCCGAGGAAAGATGGCCGACAAGATCTAAATTTAAGGGAAAAAGTAAATACAACGAGGAGGGCATGAAAATTTGGCAGCCTTCAGATAGAAACACTAATAATATTCGGGAATAAAAGACAATTCCTCTGACATGATACAAATTAAATTCCCTTTGACATATCTCATTGAGGTTTTGCTGCTTTTGTTAAATAAGAAGTGATTTCCATATTGGGTTAATTCAATAGATACGATTGAGAAAGTTTCAAACAGTTGTCTGCGCTGGGATTGGAAGTACTTCTTTGCAAAACCTACCCACAGAATTATTCCTCTGCTTACTAATTCAAATACTTTTCTCTAAGATCCCTTAAAGAAACCCCATTTAAAATCGGATCTTTCTTTGATTAAGTCGATATACCTACTATCGACGATCTAACCTTCTGGAATCCCTAAACTTCTTCCTCCACAAACCCTTTCAAACTATCTCATTCTTAACAGAATTTATAAATCTAATCTTTTTACGTAAACAATTTTGTACTTCATTTGAATTTTGTAAATATTACCGGTCCTGTCAGACTTTTCTTTAGTCCATTCTTCCTGGGTGCGCACCATCTTGCGCTAGATCACCCTTACCCGTTTCCTATGTTGTAAATATTACTTTGAGTTAGTTGTGTTGATTTGTACATACATGCATTCATGGATATAGCTGTAAATTTTTTATATTTTATTGTTTGGAATTCACTCTAAAATGGTGGCATCGCTGTTCGTGAGTATATTAAATAAACAAATAAAAATGAGATTGCCAAAATTACAATGAAATGGCAAACCATAAGTAGAGTTTATGGGCTTTAACAAGGAAAAAATGAACCTGGGATATTCACATACGAGTTACATGAAATCGGCGACCCAGTGTATATATCTCGATGAATGGATAGACAATGCAAATTAGAGAAAAAGTGCCTTTCATTCACTCTTGTCTCAATCTTGTTCATGGCTGACCTTATGAGAGTTACTGAGGTATGAGTGATGCAGAGAAATGGGATTGATTTAGATTCATCCCTATGTTGGTCACTCTCTAATCGATTAAATGTAAGGCAGGACTAATTAGTCCCAATTTAGTCCGAAAATAAAGTCGCATGAATGTGTTGTATGCTGTGAAATGCATTCATCATATAGTCAAGACTTAACTTAGATGTGTCAAGTGGATGTTTTCCACTCATAGCACTCCGAATACAATTGCAAAGGGGTGATGAAGTATGGTTTCCACTCTTTGAATTAAAATTAGAAAGCGTTGAACCGAAAAACTTTGCACTAGAGAAGCAAAGAGGTGTAACTCAGAAACAACTTCAACCCAAACAAAGGTTGATATTTTTCCATTGATCAAATACTCGCTGCTGATGTCATACAACAATAAAGATGATACATAAACATAAGCAGAAAATACTACCACAAGAAATAACAATAAATGTTGGAAGATAATATTCTCGCCACAGCTTTGCAGTTAGAAATAAGAGGAACATACGAAACTTGAGGTTTTCTACCGATACAAATTTGCCATTATGAGATATTAAGTAACAGAAATAAACCCTGAAAACCATCAACAAGTATTTAAAAAAGGTGTGGAGAAATATTTGTGCAAATTCCGTAAAAAAAGAATAATCAAATCATAAAAATAAATAGAATATAATAAAGAATCAAGGCAATGGACAGGAGTAAAAATATGACACGCAAAAGTGAAAAAAAAATTAGAACCAACTTGTAAGAGACCAGGAAAAGTGAGTATGGTAGGAAACTCCAATCTTTCGGTGAGAAATTGGACAAAGTTGGAATCGCCAAAAGGTAGAACAGATTCAATCACTGATGGTACAGTTGATAACTGACGGCATAATTCCAAAAACCATCAAAATTTGACACTTGAAGCGTCGTTTGATGGGACTTTTTTCTGATTTCCGGAGTTTGTTCCGTTACTTATTAATTATACTATCAGTGGACGATTCTGCTCCGCCGTGAGAATTGATTAAAGTTTATGAACATTCAAGTTTCAGAGAATCTGAGAAAAGTCAAGTGATTTAAATTGGATTAAAAAATTAAAACATCACGAAGATAATTTCACGTTGAATTCGCGATTTTAAATGGAGGATTTGCCACCAAATGTAAAAAAAAACAAACTTTTCTACGAAAATATTTGTCGATATTTTCTAATGAAACTGAAAATGTAACCTTTATGAACACATATTGCAATTATTTCATCCTTCGTTCTCCGCGAGATAGCAGGAGCGGTGGATCGAGAGTGAAACTCACTGTTTCCGCACTTATCGATGTGATTGGTCACGCTGAATCCGTCCTTGCATTGACACGTGCCCTTGCTGAGGTCGCAGAAGCCGCCCTTGACGCCACACTCGCTGTTGTCGCTGCAGTCATCTCCGAACTTCTTCTCTCCAAGTCCATCTGCGGAAGAACAATGAGTTTGTTATTTTCAGAATGCGATGTGAACATTTAGGAAATCGCCCGAATACTGTACTTTTTCGAGGAAATGAAGGGAATTAAAGAAGACGAAAAGATAGTAACAAATTCTATATTCAATTCATCAGTGATCCAGAATAGAAGTAGCCACTAATAAATTAATTAGTTGTTGTAAAGAAAACAGCAAAAAACACTGACTTAGACACGGCTAATTTTAAATCTAATAAAAACGTCTCCACTGCCTCTTTTTCTCGTGAAGAACTTTCTTTTCTGAAACTTGGTGTAAGCCGCTAAACAATGTATGCAGGTGTATGTTAACCGGAGAATTGAACCGGAGACAAACAGAAGATCGAGACCGAGAAAAGAGCTATTTCCGCCGAAGTCGAAACGCAATTCAGAAATCGATAAATGAAAATTGTACTAAAACTCGAAACCTGATCCTTTGTTCATTACGAACAGTTACTCGTATTCTAATTAAGTGTAGGATAAGTGTTTTGTACTTATCATGTTTGACGTTGGCTTGCAAATCTCTTATTAAAATTTATGTATTAATGATCGATCTCACACTTTTATTATTTTTGGAACAATGCTAGTTTTGTTTTATTGAAATTTATAATTGAAATTATTCAAATGTTGAATAAAATGTTATACATAATAAAAGATCTCCGAAGAACTAAAATATGCAATGTTTAGAGCAAAATAACCTGTTCATCCCATCCCAAGGAAGAATGGACTTGAAAAAAGTCTGACGGGACCGGGATTTTCAATATAATGATGATTCGATAATGATTCAAGATAATGATAATAATTCGTTGATTGGTGTCGAGGGTTTTTTGAGGAAAAATAAATTTTCAAAGCCATAAAACCCATAATAATCTTTGTAATTCTAAATTCATTGTGTTAAGACTCGACTACAAGATTATAAAATGTACTAAGACTTTACATAGTTTCTGAAAAAAGCTCTCTATAATTTATTTATTATAATGAAATGAATTGATTGATTTCCAAAACTAAACTAAATATATTACTCAAGAGGAACACAGGAGTACGTATGGAATGGAGCAGAAGAATAATCAGTGCCCTTCTAATAAAACTTTTCGAAAAATGCCCAACAACAGATGCCAATTAATTTCCAAAAATAAATGTCCTTAAAAGCGCCAAATCGCTAAATTGACAACTGTTCCTTTGACCTGTCTTGAAGAGCATTTTAGAAGACGCTCGCTGGCAACCATATTGAGAATTTTTTCATCGATCGGTCGCTTTCTACTTAAATAAATATGAAACGATGACAGATGATGTGACCGCAACATTGACAGATATTTCGCCTCCTTTTCGGTTGAGCAAAGCGGTGTTGTTATTAAATATTGAACCAATTTCAAGAAGGCATCACTTTCATTAGACTCCTACAACGGAATCCGCTCGATCGCGTTTAATATCGAAATTCTTCGCAAGTTTCCCTCGCAGCATCTCGGATACGAATTTCCATTTTCATTCAACTGCACCTTCAACGTAAACAGTTGTGGCGCTCCGAGATAAGGAGAATTCCAGGGAATAATCCCGACAAAATTAATTGGAAAGAGGATGCAACGGAAAAGAATATCAAACAGTAATAAATTCAAAATAAACATATATTATTCAAGATAAAAGTAGACATGTTAGATAAAATAAACAAATGTATCTAGGACAAATATTTTGTATGAAATATGCGTGAATAAAGGCGATATGCATGTTAAATTATTTCAAATATCGAATAAAATAATATTACAAGGAATATTATTAGGATCATTATGATAAAAATGACTCAATGTCATCTTTTAGAATGAAGGTCTGCTGGCTTGCATTGGACACATAAACAAATGCCTACCAACACATTATATTAAATTATGTAAGGCTTTAGAATATTTTATTTGCAGGAAGAATTATCACCAATTCTAACAATTGGTCGAGTTTTAAGAAATTCTGCGCACAGGAATTTTGTCTAAGGTTCTCTTCGACCAATTAAACTGTTCGCATGACTTCCGAACTAAGATTGCATTGCGGAAGATTAGTTTGTGTGAAAGTTAAGAATTAGGAATGAAGCCGGCAAGATGACGGCTTGAATAGCCGAAGAAAACCTATCAATGTGTCTATTGATGATGACGTATTCTACGTGAAATGCAATTAGAATATGATGGATTCTAAACATCAATTCTTCATTTATTGAAGTCTGTGAACTAGTATAAACCTACAACGATCAAAAGTATCCCCTCAGAAGGATTTCTAAGCATGTTCTGTATCACGATGAATTCAACTCTTTTTAGATTATGTAAGCAAAGAATGTCACGAATAACCAAAACGATGAAACATTCATTCCCATATCAAGAAATAGAGAACCAAAGAGCTTCCATCATTTATTCAATCTTATTTATTTTCCAACTAACTCAACAACAATATGATAGGCGCTTGCGCATTAAGATGCAAAAAACACCTGAACAATCTTCGACCTCTGGCGATGTCGAGACAGTTGTCGATTCATGTATGTTACGGTTATTATGACTCTGAAGGTGATAAAGCAGTTATTCAAGGTTTTTCTTATTTCGCGGAATCGGCACTCGAGTATTCGTCAGCATGCGCATGCGCCTTAGAACGACACCCCTCTAATAACCATATCCTCTCGCGGTGCTTTTCCCCTTCAACCCCGACTCCTCACTCCTTAAGTATTTTCATCATTTTAACTCTTCTGGGAAAGCACTGGATACTTCACTGAACTCGCGCTCCTTCGTTTCATAAATGTTACGTCTCTTTCCTTCTGTTCTGGCGAGATTTCAAGAAAACCCATTCCAAAAAAATCTCCAGAATTCCCACTCTCTAACACTCTACACGGCTCGGGAGCTGCTCGTGTTAACATAGGGCACTGTATATATGCATGAATTGGGACCTTTAACATTCTTATTGGACACTTTACCGAATGTTTTATTTATGTTTATAGTTATATATACTCAAAACTCGACACTATACACTCCAATATTGATAGTAAACACATAGTATAATCTTTAGTAAATGAATACTGTTCCATACATATACTGATTCTGTGCATAACAAAAGTTACGGCTGTGTTGTATTTATTTACCTTAACTACACACACGATAGATGGATATTAAGTCAAGAGTTAGGCATTCACCTTGACTATGAACGTAATGTATGTGAATCACATGTGTTAATTTTCTACATATATGAATCAGCTAATAGTGTAGTTGACTTAAAACTTATATAAAATATATGTATATTATATACTATATTGTATAATTTTATTGATATTGTATATTTTTTATTCACTTTGACTTTAACTTTTCTTATAGGATTGGGATTTTGTGTTTCTAAGATTGCTGATTTAACTACATTAATTTGTATTAAGCTTTTCATTGCATTAGTTCAAATTCAATTTTTTTGATTCACTTTCAGTTTTTCTTTTCTACGTCATATACAGCGTTTCCGTGGTTTTTTCACCATTACATATTTTGAAGGAGTTTTTCCCAGTGGGGCTTTTGTCTCCTTCAACCTTCAATTGAGAGGATATTTCCCTAAACATCCAATCTTTTTGTGTTCTTGTTCAATTATGGCTTCCTACTTTAAATGTTAAATTACTAACTTATTCATGAACAATAGCGGTAGAAGAGAGGCCAACTTGGCCTAACTTCGCATTTGTAAAGATTTAATTCATTCGTTCATTCGACCAAGAGTCACTAAAACTCCTAAAGCCATAAAAAATCAAAGTCATTAAGCCATGAAACCATTGGTTTTTGATGGTTTTTGGAGTTTTTATGACTCTTGATCACTTTTTGCAATCAGCTGCGTGCCTCACTTGATTCATTCATTCACATACATACGGAAAATTTTCTATGACGCCAAAAATACTTTAATTCTTCTTTAATATCCAATAGTAACTAAATATATTACTGCCTGAATCATATTTATAAACATCTTCAGCCCAATCGCATGGTGGCATTTCATGAACCGAATCAGAAAACTAATGGAAAAGTTAAAGATGACTTTGCAAAGGAATTTAGGAAAATTTCCAAACAAGGATAACGGACATATCTGATAGAACCGGGACTCGAACCCAGATCTCCCACTTCCCGGACGGATGCGTTATCTTACCATGACAGTTCCGGTGAGGTAGCTTAATAGTTATAACAACCACCCGGAAAATGGGAAATCTTGGTTCGTGTCCTGGTCCTGTCATACTTTTTTCATGTCTGTTTCTCCAAAAGAAAATTAATGACAAAACTGTAACATAAATGTAGAGTGGTGTTTTTTAAGTAATATAAAGTTGGTGCAGTGAATTTCTGTAGTTATTAGTATGATCGTGTGGCATAAACTTTGTGAAGCATGAAGGATGGGAACTTTAGCCCTTCTTGTCTATATTATATATTTAATTGAAAATGAAGATGTTGCTCGACGTGCTATCTACAGGAAGTTTCTCTGTAACCTTCTCCTGATACTTGAGTAAGTGTAATTCAATGCAATATGCAGTAATGCAACGAGATTTAATGAAATGCGATGTCATGTGATGCGAAAATGCACAAAGATATTTTCCATTCAATTATCTTTGTGGTTGCTATCGTTAATTCTGTGCATTAAAAGGAGTGATGTATTTTTTATAGCTCTCACCTTCTTTTGATTTCTTACGAACACTATTTTAAAGTATATATCGCTGAGGAAAAGTGTTTTGCGATCAAACGAAAAATAAACTGAACGTATTCCTTATAAAATTTAATAACATCGGATAAATTAATGTATACGCGACGGTGAATAACTTTATTTTCCCTATGGGGACATGTGTTTTCCAGAGAATTTCCCGTTCTTCCGTTTCACCTCTGATGCCTACCTCTGGACTATATCTGTGTATTTTTATTAAGTAGTTGTTATTTACCAATAAAAAATATTAAAATCATAATAAATGAATCTTCGGGAATAATGATTCAAACTATTAGAATAAACACCTAAGATCCACTCAGCTACCCTTGGGATTTCTCAAGTACTCGACCCTCGTTGACGTATGTAATTATGTGCTATAAGCAGGATCGGGTTTTTTGTCTTCGGCTTCACTCATAGCTTTTATTCGTATAGAACCGTAATGTCACGTGGCCACTGCTTGAAAAGAACTGCAATTCCGCAGCGGGAATATGGGGAAATATCGCAGTCCACCGCCCGGAAGATTCGAACCCAAAGTTTTGACTTGGAAATCCAGTACCTTGCCGCCAAAACTAAACGGTCAAGGCGCTTTTTATCCGAAAAAAACTCCATTTACGAATCATTTACGACAGATAACTGGTTAATGGGTAAAGAAGGTGAGAAGAAACGCTGTCGGAAACTCGGTTTCAACTAATTTTAATTTTCTTAATTATTGTGTATTATATTCATCCTTTCTCTTTTATTTTCCTGTCAATTATTTGCCGATATAAATGAGAGTCGAAAACACTTCCAATTTATTCTAAATGTTAAACCAAACTACTAGAAAGTAAAATTAAATCAATAAAAATCAATTAAATCAGGAAAAGGAAATGAAAATTGTTGCTACTTATAAAATATTTAATTATTTATCACGAGAAATTGTTGAATAAAACACCGTTTTGAACAACAAAGAAAAAAGTCTAGTAATAATAACCAAAAGTAGTCACCAACGAATTATTAGACGTGAATTAGTAAACGTAATTTTTCTTCGTTGTTCAAAACTGAGCTTCATTCATTAAAACCTCGAGAAATCATCAAGATTCCACAAAGTGAAGGCCTCCTGATATTTAACTTAAAAATAAAATTATTCTTTCTGTGATATTTCGGTGCGGTGACTTGGGTGGCAAAGATTTTATATTGTATTCTATAGTTGTTTGTTTTGGTAACGAAATATTGTTGTGTGTTGTGGCAATGGAACATTGTTACTACTAGCAAGAACAGAAAGGAGAATGTTGAGAGAGAATTAGGATTCGTTATATCGTAGGGAGAAGTGAGCTTACGAGGTGTATATACGTGAGCAATGTCTCTCCATGCTGTATAAAATGTCGGAGAAAGAAATATTCTTTCTGACGCTTACTTTGCGTGCACACACGCGACCCTCTTCTCGAAAGAGTATGGGTTTTACCCCAATTATACAACGCTACAAAGAACGGTCAGTGGTAGTGGGGTCAACTTTCCGAATCAAGACTTTGCCTTTCCATGAAAAATTTCGTTCATCTTTTTTCTGTTCCACAGTTCGCAACCTGATGTTACATATTTTTGAGGGGAACGTGATTCCATTTCTGTAGAAATAGAGATGAAAAAGTGCAAAGACAAATGAATCCTGCGAGAGAAGGAGGCATTTCGGAGATGAAGAGAGCGATTTCATTTGACGGATGAATGGAAAATGGGCAGCCGTTCGGAAACGCAGTAGGCTCGAGCACAACGCTTATCCCTGTCGAAAGATGGATGAAGATAAGCTTCCTGTATGTACCGTGCTGATATTGGATGTGGTTCATACATTCATCCAAACATGATTCGTTCGTTGGTCTCTCATGGCAGACGCCCATGTTCCGCCTCTTTAACGGCAAAATTGATGGATATTTTCTCGCTAACATTAATACGGAGATGACATTACCAGCCGCGGAGTTGTTAAATTGCAGCAATACGAACGTCCTGGGTTCGAGTCTCGGCTAGGCTAGTCGGACCTTTCCGATTAGAAAATGATTGCTTGCGTTCGTAAATAATGATAATTAAAATGGGTGAAATAGTGGTCTTCCTATTTCCATTAGATAGATGATAATAATAATAGTAAAAATAAAATAACTTGGGAAGACACAATCAGGTCGCAAAACTAGTACATCAACAACAGTTGTGTATGAAATATCAACTTTTTGATGAGGATGTAGAACGAAGATATTGAACATCGCTGGGAAAAGTGAAATGAGCTAAACGGAGACATGTTGAGAAATACTTTATCCCCTTTTATTCTTTCCCAAATTTTTGTTTTCTTTGTTAGGTCGGGTACTTCTGGAACTACTCTCATACCATATTACAAATATCAATCTGTTCCTGTCTTAGAGAAGAACAACACCATCATCTATTGGGATAGACCTGTCTTGACCGACAATAGTATAAATTATAATACACAAGATATCTTATTAAATGATAACGCCAACAAATTTGAAACAATCATCGACATAGCAGTGCCTTTGTCCCATAACATCTGAAGAACTGATATGGAAAAAAGGAACAAATACGAAGACCTTGCAATACAGATATAAAGTATCTGAAATTTAACGGACGTTCAAATTATCCCTTTGGTAATTTCTGCAGAAGGGTTGGTGTCGAACAACATCATGGAATTCGTAGAGAAACATTGTTTGAAGTAGTATATATTAGATATCATATAATGTTATTATATAATAATATTATGATACAGCAATATCATTCACATAGGAGAAAAAGCAGTCATACTGCAAACTTGTCAAATTGTGCATAAAGTTTTCAATTAAATGGCAAGAGTCATGAATCGCATCAGTTAGGGTAAATTCTCTCTTCATGTCGATAGAGCCTAGTCCATCCCATCATATAGAATTCCATTTCACAATCACTGAATCGTGGATGTATTTCACAACTCAATCGGCATCCAATGAGAGACACAAACTCAACCACTTGTCGAGCGTCAATTTTTATGAAAACGATAACATCTTACGTGGAAGAGAACGTCGGCCATTTTAAGTCGAACGAAATCTTGGCTTGCATCCGCAGCGGAGGTCGATAGCAACAACTCTCCTTCTTAACAACGATCCTGCTTACATATAAGGTGCGGTACTCTGCATTAAATGCGAAACGTCCTTCTTTCGGCGATGATAAATCAGCCGTTCATCGGCACAACAAAGTAAAAGACGAAATAACACTGAAAAATCATTGATGAAGCATATTTGTGGATAAAATGGAAGAAAGATATATACAAATTTGATAGTAAATCTCAGAATCAACGACCAACTGGAAATTAAAATGGCGTGTACATAATGGTGGGCACTCATTTGCTAGCATATGATAAGGCATCATTCTCCTAAATGGGAGTGTTTTTACGACCAGCATTAGCTCCCATAAAGATTCCGCAGGCGGTGCACTACACACGTACTTATCTTATTTTACTTTGAAATTAATGGTAATTCACCAAAAATGCTTTACCCTCCAAGGCGGTATAGAATTGGTTAAAAAGCCGCAGGCGGCCCGCGGTTTGGTCAAAACTCACCTCTTGCAGAAGCGTGACGCGTTCAGTCCCCTTCTCGTTTGAATTACGATCAGAGATTGTATACTGTAGATTAATATCATTCGTTATAAAAAATATCGCAAATTGACCAGGAAGAGTAACCCAAATGGTTTTTCCAGATTAAGCAGCAGGAGTTGACCATTATTCAGATATTTTTATCACACAAGGGAGACATACGAAGGGTAGAGTCTATATTTAGGTTTCACGGTGACGAGGGGTTGATCAGAGGGAAAGATTGCTCAAGTTACATTTTACTTTCTTATGACCTGAATAACTAACCAAAACGAGAGTAAATAAAAACAGGAATTCAATCAATTTGCGAATCCTCAAAATGTGTATCCGCTGATGACGGAATGTGAGTTTCATGAGAGGCTCATTTCAATCAAGTTCACTGAATAATTCCCGAAATACACGCTTCCATTCGATATTAACGATGGCACTCGGGATCCACACATTAAATTTAACATAAATTACTCTCATTTCCGTCTATTTGGAGTAAAAATGCATTGCCCAGCAAATGCCTTTCCGTACCGTTCTTTTTTGGTACTGATTAATCGCTCATAATTAAAAATCCTCTTTTTTATTAATTCTCATGAAATTGACTTCCTCGGCTCAGGAATGCGACGAAATTGAGTGAACCTCATAGAAGATAAGGAATGCGATTAGGGTCACCGTAGTGGGAGGGCTAACGGATAGGCAAGTGCGTTCGCCTTTGGTGGTCCCGGGTTCGATTCCTGATGGGGGTTCATACGTGCAAAATGATCACAGTTATGGAAGTTCCTTTGAAAACAACACTATAACTACAGCAGGAAGTCTAGGAAAAGAGATAAACAGCCTGATTTTGAAGACAGTAAATTCGGGATTTAAACTGAATAAACCGATACGTTATTGTATATTTATGTAATGAACTAATAATAATACAATGATATGTAATATGCGCATCATTTGCTGTACATAATAATATTATATACATTTATTTTTAACAAACCTATTTTGAAATTAATTAATAATAATCATGATTTTATTTCATGCCAATTTAGCTTTACAAGACCACTCTTACAATTAACATTTTTAATAACACAATACAACACAAATAAACTTAACAAAACACAAACTGCCATCCCCTGACTAGGATACGAACTCGGGACCTGGGTGTAGCGAGGCTTGCATGCCCTTCAGGACACCGACGCCGGCAAATATAACTAAAACATTGTGCCCCGATTATTCGTTTTAAAAGCTTTCGAGCGTTTCCCAAATAACCGATATGATATTTATAAATAAATCTCCACCTTTGCGTATCTGAGTTTTCATGTATTTGCATTCTCAAAAGATTTCATTCCGATAGAATAAAATGACATATTGAGGGCTTCTGAACGGTGAGACATTCTAAAGCGGTGCGATTATATAAGTTCTTAAGAATCGACAGTTGAATTCGTAGTGACTTCGGAGCAATTTCCACGTGTGTTAAGCTTAAAGGTTTAAATTGTTTCTTTTATGCTATACTAAAAAATGAGGGGTAAAACAGTTATTCAGTTTCTAAATTCCAGTCTTCACTTAAAAGAATAACTGTTTACACAAGACCCAAAAGAGAGCAAACATCCCATTTGGCTTTTTAATTCTGAAATTATAGCTAAAACACAAAAACTAACGCATGACTCTATACCATGATACAAATACCTTTTACTTTAAGGTAATTTCACAAAATATATAACTTAAAAACAATTCTTTATCCTGATCTACTTTGCAAAATCATTCAACGTGTATAATAATACCACTGTTAAGTTTCTTTATGAAAATGTTTCTCTTCGACTTGATTGCAATCTTCTATTAACACCCTGCAAGCTACCTTTCGGCGTGTGGATGTGAACAGCAAGCTTTCGTGTTGCCTCTTTAGCTTATTTCTGTCGTGTAACCTCCAAGGAAACACTGTCTCTAAACTGAAATATTTCGCAAAACACGAAACCAATACATAAAGTTCTTTTTTAACTTGTATATCTGGAACTTTCGTCATTGTAATAATGATCAATTTTTCTTCCTTCTTAGTGAGTAGACTTTCCTTAGACAGGGACTTTACTTTGAAGGGAATTCCCCTTGAAAAAAGTTTTAAATACACGTCTCTTTTATTATTGATTTAATGTGTCAAAAATCATCCAGTATGGCAGCATATATTCGCAAATAAACAATCCAAAAGATTTAACCTTAAAAGCCTATAATTGGTGGCATGGTGCGAGAGAAGGCTGAAATATTTGTAAATCGTAGTGCAAACCTGAATATCGATATTCATCCCAATTTCAATTTGCTTAATCAACTGAATTCCCAACGAAACAAATGCTATATTTCTTGTTAATTGCCCCAATACAAACTTCAATTCCCTGCTGACTCCAGTTCCAAGACAACGCCGCATTACAACAAATCGTGTCTCTGATTTCCTGAATCAATACGCTGGCTGCGGCCTTTCCCCTAACTCATTCAGCCAATATCGCCTCATGTGCGTTTTTTGTCTCCACCGAATATTTTAATATCTCGCTGACGATGTTTTATCGATTGAGGCCCTAAAAATTAATTTAATTTTGTCGCTTTCAACCTCACGCGTGTTTGAAGAGATCGACCGATAATAATTAGAGGGATCGAATAAATTAGTAGAGTAAGATATGTGACATATATAAGTATATATTCCTAATGCTAAATATGTATTGTATTTTTGTTGTTATATAACTTGGTTACTATTTCTGGGATTATTTTCATTGACTTGATTGAATAAAGTTGAGTTTCAAGATCATCTTCTTATAATTGCTTACCAGATAAAATTGATTGCGGACTACTGGTTCTCAAACATACTTTGAAATACAGATCTGATTTTTTTTAAGTAACAGTATGTTATCGATTTTTATAAACAGCGCTCGAGTAATGCTCTTGGAAAAATACAATATATTAAATTGATATTTTTCGAAGGCTATGTTTTCGTTTTGTTTGTTTGTTTTGGTTTGGAGACTCGTTCGTCTCAGTTCGTATCTGCATTTGTCAAGTCAAATCAAGTAATACTGTTTATTTTCCGATGAAGCTCGACTATAAGTCTATATTAACAGAGGTGAACACTATGGCCGATTAATGTTTCGAACTCGTTTAAAGCAAATAGAAATAAAATCTTTTGGCTCGCTCTGATATCCTAATAAATGAATGAACTCCGTCGAAAAAGCTTTTCTTTCTTCTTTGTCTTTGAGTCCGCGACAGCATTCGATCCACGAATGTGATCAAAAAGGAATGCAGTGATTTCCACAAACCATCCACCGAATGCGAAATTGCTGTTTGTTTCGTATCCTCATCTGCGTGGCATTTGTTCCTTTTTGTAACGTGAACATAGTATTTATGTAATGATTAGATGGACTATATTAAACACTAACATTTTAACACGAACACAATATTATGGCTGGAACTACGTTATCTTTAAGCTCTAATCTGTAGAACTCTAGATTCCCAGGATACAATAGGTATGTCACTGTATTGAGGAGTTTGCACAAGTATTTCTGAATTTTAATGTACAATTCTAAGGGATTCTTTTTCTTGCGGTCGAGCTAGTCTAAAAACGCTGTACTTATGTACAATACCATTGAACTTCAGTCCCTTCTACTTCATATAATGTCAGCTAAGGTTTTTGATTTAACTTCGCATTTATGAAATCAAGAGCTAAATGACTCGCTATGAACTTTTACGGTTGCAAATTTTAATATTGTAAGCTGGTCCATTACGCTACAGCTCAATGGGCACTATTTGAAGACTGTTGGCCTTCGGGTGCCCCAATCTACCCTGCAAGGTACTTTCGCAGTATATGCATCGATCAAAGGGATCGGAGATATATTACTTACAGTAAATATAAGAAACATTACTGCTTCAGTTTGAAAAAAATTCCATTCAGACTTATTAAAGAGAACGAATCGTACTTTTTACTACACCTAAAACACAACCTAACGCAATCAATTTACAAATAATTAAATACACTGAAAATATGTCACATAGCAAGAAAATCATATTCATTGGCCCTTTCTTCTCTTTCAGCGATAACAAACCGACATTCTCTTCTGCTGACAATATTTCTCAGTTCGTTTCTGTTCTTGATTGCTACTCTAGCAATAGACGCGTGTTTCGATTTCTCTGCGCACATTCGTTTTCTTTATATTCTCTTCCAAGATATTCAAGCAGCTTTTCTTTTCAGGGATAGTATTATAGACACACTCCTTATTTCGTATCTGAGCAGTTTTTCTTTTGTCTTTTCCCTTTTCCACCGCTCACAGTTCAATCAAACTCCATAGTTTCCTTGTTTGCTTCCATCAATCATCTCCAGATTTCCAATCCAATACAATAACCACCCTCACATTAATCACCCAACTTCTCTTCTGTCCCAATTGATTCGTTAACCAGAAATTTCTTACAGAATATCCTCTTTCACCCCATACACGGTACTCATACATCAAATTACAACTTCATTAAGTACATGTTTATGTTATTTCTGGTACTTTTTCTATAGTGGTTACACTACATATTCATATAAAACCACTTTCATTTCTTTTGACATCCTCTTTGGCAATATACCATTCCCCGCTCTTCCTCATGTATCCTTTGAATGGCCTCATGCAGTTCGTGACTTGCAAACTCACGCCCGGAGAGTCTTCTGAAGAAAAGGGAATCTGAGCGGTGGAATATACGAATTCCGAAGCCTTCCCTTGTCCTTCTCTATTCGAACAATATCACTTATGTTTCAACTATATCGTTCATACATGTTTCATAAAGATCGGCGAAAGAGATTCTCTAAATTGGTGAGCTCTTGAGCGGTTAAAAGTGCTCGTTAAGTGGACACTTGTAAAATAGATATTGTCGAAAAGGCAGACGAGATAGAACATGTATTTGGCGGACTATGGCCTTGAGCGTGTTTTTCAGGATGGACTGTATGCTAATATCGATTGATCACGATTGGAATTGTTCGGAATTCGTATATTCCACTGCTCAAATTCTCTTTTCCTCGGAAGAGTCTCTGGACGTGAGTTTGCAAGTCACGAACCGCATGAAGCTATTCAAAGAAAAAAGTTTACTGTGAGTTTATGAGGTTTCGGCAAATTTTTGGGCAGCCAATTACTCTTTGCTGGATTTGAAAGTCTTAGGGATCACCTAACTGGAAAGTACATACATTTCTAAACATTTTCAATTGCCATAGTTACACTCGCTACAAAACGGAAATAAATTCTATCTTGATATTCTTCTTACTCAGCGCTTATAACATAATCCGTTTGCAACGGGCTGGTTAATCTCCAGAATTATATTTGTAGGAAGTTGGTATATTTCGTGGATTTGATGAAAACTATTAACCCGAACTGAAGCATTTAAACTGCATAGTAAAAATTTAACATACTTTGACAAATGTATAACAAAATATTTTTACTGTCGAGCAGAATTCCTGTAAACCCAATCTTCCGCTTATTTCCATAATTTTCCCGCCACCTATGAACACGTAAGCCTCTTTTTATAGACAAAAAAACGCCTTAAAAGATCGACTCAGCCTTTCGTACACTCTTCATGTTTCATTTTATAAGCAACAATCAATAGCAGTGATATTAAAAATAATCTCCTTGTTTACAATTCTAGATACAAAAATTCGAAAATATGATCGCAAAATTTCTGTGAGTAAGTGGCACAAGTGTAGTATAATTCCAACGATGGCATTTCCGCTCCGACGCTAATTTCGATGCTCCTAAACGTCGTCAAGGAGACACTTATTTGCTCGAATACGCTGGCCCCTGAAACGCTTTAGGTCATAATGTAATGACTGTTAATGCGGTATTTCACGAGATATAAAAATTTTAGCATACAGCTCGGTTTACACTCAAATAAAGAATTTTTACAAAAATATTTCGATTGTTCTTTTCCCTTAAGACATATTTTGCAGAGGATGAGGAAGAATGGAGTTAACACTTGGAAACATATTCAGATACCAGATGCTCTTCCTGGTAATGATTGTGTAACAGTCACTCGTGACTGCGTGGATGCAAATTGTTTTTGCTGTGGAATAGGAGGAACGGATTTTAAGTTTATATCGGAAGAAGACAATGCGATGGTCATTGAGAAATGAGAGTAAAATTTAAAATAAATGAAATTTAATGTAAGAGAAATAAAGAAGGAAACGTAATCGAGCTCAAATTAGTATCTAATTGCAGAAAGCATTTAGAATAACTGATAAAAATTAGATTCTCTAATTTAGAAACTGAATTGCATATACTGAGGCAGAGGACGATTTATCAAACCCTTCATTACGGAGCGTAATTTATTTTGGAAAAGTATATGCAAAAAGCGAAGATAAAAAGTGTTTACGGAGTCGTATCCAAACTACGACAAACGTGAAAACGTAAGGCATCAGCCATATTCATCTCATTGCGATTTTGTAGGATTTCATTGGACCTCTCTCGACTACGAAATGACTCTTTCAGGACCGTGGTCAACAACGAGCATCATCTTCGAAAGTATATGAATCCTAACGCATAATATAAATAATGACAACATAGAGAAGGAATCTAAAGAGAACTCCACTATAGCCTAAAATGTTTCCTCTATTTAATCACTCACCCTTCCAACCATCCTTACGCCAATTTACAAATATACATATCGACAGAACCGCAAAATTCTTCTGAAGCTGTTCACTTCATAATAATGATAACTCTCTTACATTCATGGCTAAATTCCTTGGCGCTCAAAATTAATGCCAGTTAATCTTAAATTATAATATCTGGTTATCTATAACTCAAAGTAGAAATTGACAAAACTGAAATCGAATTCAGCTCATCTGTTAAGAATCTTGGCGTAGAGTAGGATAAATCCTACACTCGATTCCTCACGTAGCATATCTGTAAGAAATATCACTCAACTCTCCAAACCGAGAAATTGAAGTACATCTTACTCTTTCACTTAAAGGAATCGCTTGTTCTAGCATTAATATATTTAGTAAAAGATGAGTTTATTGAGATATAGGAATTTAATTATGTAAATATGTCATTTAAAATTAGATTCAATGTAATGTAAAGGGTGTAAATAAATAGTTAAGTATAAATTTTGAGGAAATATCGGACTTGCTTGTTAAATATACATACTTTTGTACTTGTTATTGTCCGTCACATAATTTTATAATAAATATTTCCTATCTCTATTTCCAAACACTAAGCATAAAAAGACTACACCGACACTATCAAAAGCAACGATAAAAATATATATATGAATGCCTATCGAATTGACCATTTTGCTCTTGCAAGTTCTTCCCAAATAATTTCCGTGAATAAGTCTTTCATTTAGTAACCACGGTTACAAAGACAATGAAATATCGGGTTATATGTATGTAGCGTACAGATTTCCTCTCGATTTTTCCTCTTTAAATTAGTACCTAAATCCTTGAACATAGTCATGGCTATAAATGGAACTCCACCATCGATCTTGTTTGCGAGGGCAATTCCGTAATACCAGGATTATGCTCACATGTCCACTTTCATTTCAGGATTCCCTTCAAAGATTGACTCTTTCTTTATCGCCTTTCAAAACCATCAATCTCTTCTCCTCTGTCTCGATAAGGATGACATTTGCCTTCACTCATGTGGCCTACGGGTGAAGTAAATGGCTGAGTCTATCGTTCTGGCGTCACTGAAATATAGGTTCATTTCTCGTTTTTAATACTGTTTCAATAGACTGCAGAAATAGAAATTATAGAGCTAATTTCTACGTCCATCCTGAGACGTAATTTTCCTGAGAATCCTTCAGTAGGTGTATTATTATGTCGAGGATGAAGATGTCAAAGAGTAGCGCAGAGGAACAATTCCACAGAAGATTGGAATTCTCTGATAGAGCCTGAAGATGAGTAAGATATAGTGTATGGATGAAATTCTCCATAAGCGCACGAGGAATCCTGGACTGTTGAGATTCAAAGCATTAAAAGCAAAATATTAAAACAAATGAAATTACCTTTCTCTAAAGGATTTTTTTGTAGTTCATTACTAGCATAAGAAATATTTCAACCGATGATTCAATTCACAGAAGCGCAGATTATCGAATGCTGATTAAGCGTAAGGGACTAATGAATTGGAAATTCATTTTCGGAGAATCTGACTAAATTGACAGGTAGTTCGACCATATGAAAAGTGATTCATTTAAATTAATCCGTAAAACGATTTTCACAATTTTATTTCGATAATGGAGAGTCATCAAGGCTGAAAAATTACCTCAGTTGGAGTATTAAAAGCATTTCTGTTCTCTCGCAAAAAGCAAACTCGATTTGTTTCGATCTCTCTAATCGATACTCGATTTCGTTTCACTGCTTTGGTTACTTATATCGATACTTCAGTAAAACTTTGGATTCATTTGGCGAATGAAATCATGGATCTATTAATTAGAGGTCAGAATTTTAAATTTTCAATGTAACTTGAAACTTGAATCAAAAAGGAGTGATTAATAATCCAAAATATGAAAATGATTTTAGGAATATTTCTTTGATGAAAGCCGAAGTGGTTCTTTTTCTACGAATGTAGGATTCGTACAGTTGTGAGACATTCTGTCGCCGTGTCTTCCATTTCAAGTCTTATAAAGTATTCGTCGCTGTTTTTGAACGTCTCTTCGTCGATAAAAGGTAGTCTCTAAGGAGGATATTTTCTCCTGCTCTCTAAAGAGGATATTTAATCTGCTGATTTTATCTATTTTGCAGAAATGGACAATCATCATCAGGATGGAAAAAAACTTTAGAATGGGAATAAATGAAATATCTTAATTTTTATGATAAAAAATTGTTCTCAAATGATCTCCTCCTCACTATGATAAGATAAAGGGGCAATAGGAATTATGTAGAAATAATATGCCAAATTCATGGCCGACGTGAGGTTAAGACATGTTTACATGTATATTCCCTTCCCTATCGATATTTTACTTTGATTAACCTTTTGTAAAAAAACTTTATTTTTTGTTGAAATGTGTTGGAATCTAGAAATATACAAGTCAAAACAATCTTTTGCTAGAAGTTGAAATTTCCGTTACAACTGAAAACTTTCAACTTTTTCAGTCAGTACCAACATGAAGAAACAATAAAAGAGTCAGTATTTGTAACTGGAAAAGTAAAAGCTGGTATTTAGGACACAGTTTAGGAGATATTTGGTTAATGTCACCATTCGAGTCAGAATTCATTCTATCGGTCAAAAAGTGAAATTTATGGGGAAACGGTCTTTGGAAAGAAAAAGGAAGAAAACGGAAAATTTTTCTGCATATTTTTTTTTTCAGTTAAATCGCGAGTGGATTGGTAACGAAAAGATGAGAGAAGTTGTAAAATACGCAATAAAAAATATAAAACCTGTTACGGTAAAAGGGGTTGGGTTGAATTAATATTTCATATCCGTACTAATTCAAACTTAGTAGACTTCCCTAAGGCGACAATAAAGGATCAATAGTGGATGGAAGAGAACTAATTGGATAGAGAAGGCAGAAATCAGAGTCGTATTGGATGCTTGAAATCCAGTTGTGGAATTCTGTAGCCAATTTGATGCGTAATTACCCAATGAATTATCTACGCTACGGCAGGTATCGAACCGGAACAAACCCGAAACCAAAATGAGCCGATTTTTTTTGCTGCATTGAAAACCGAACCAGAACAGAAAAGAATTCTTAAATCCGAATAGAAACAGAAAACCGTAATTTATTTCGTTCGGATTTTCGGTACCATACAATGCGCCTACTTATGTGTAATTGGATGAAAGTTTGCTAAACATGTGTAACTATGAATAGCAATTAAATAGGTATTAACATAAAATTTACTGTAATGTACAGTACACATAGAAATAATAATTTGAAGTAATCAAGGAATACACTATGGGGATTAATAAAGAGAACATTAAAGTCATGACATATATAGCAGGAAGGAAATACAACCGAATGGACATGAGATAGGAGAATTACTTCTTGGAATTTAGCTACTTGTGGAACAAGATAACGAAGGTAGTAGAAAGAAATAATCAGCCGAATAGGCTAAGAAATAAAGGCTCTGTGCTCATTTTATTTATATCTAATGCAATCCCCCTTCATACACGGATAAAACTCAGTCAGAGTTACGAATTCTTTATTCCGTCTAAATAAAAAGAGAATAGTGAAACGCCAATCAATTTTAATTAAAATAATTATTTTGTATTTTATTTGTTATTTTATTTGTAGTTTATTACTCATCACACTCCGATTGCATACGAGAGAATTTACTCTACAATAGCTATATTTTTAATAGTTTGAAGTCATTCTCTGTTAACCTCTCACTCACAAATGCACATAAGCCCTTTTGGGATCGCTTCATTTCCTCGTGGGAATCTAATTGGAAATAATGGACGAATGGAGATAAGAAAGGGCAGAGAGGAAAATGCCTTAGAAAAGCCGCCTTTCGCTATAATTCTCCGCCTCGCAGACGTCACCTTAAGGAGAATCGATGGAATTGGTCGATTTTCAGCGCTGGACCACTCCCTATTCCAATCAAAATCCGATCCCATGGCACGTTTAACACCCAAAAGGGCATTCATCAAATGCTAAGGATTTTTCCGTCGATTGTGATTCAGCCGTCGAAGCCGTCATCCATTAGTTCCTATTCATAGGCGGACGTGCTCGAGGCACAACTGGCGTGAATTCATAATGCAGAGGATCGCCAAGGTGAGGATTATGAGAATTATATGGAATGAATTGCACAATTTTATAGCATAGCTATATAGGGGTTCCGTTTTATTTATCCAACAAATAAATACTATTTATTTGTTCATTGGAGACTTACTACAAACGCTGGTAACTAGTAAATACTGTAATTGTATTCAAAGAAACGGTACGATTAATTATATTAACAATGCTATAAATGTAAATAGCGCTCTATCCTTTTTAAAAACAATGAAAGATCACAGGAAAACGAAAGATCATTTTCCATAGAAGTAAAAAAGTATGAAGTAAATAAAGTAACTAAAGTATTAGGAAAATTATCCAAATTATCTTGATGCTAATTGTAAGATTGTAAGTCAGATCAAATTTTAATTTAATAAATCAAAAACATATAGAAAGTGGAAAATATTCATTAATAGCAGAAATACGTAAGAAGCCTTACTTGCATTTTTAGCAGAAATGAATTTCCGTAGTTAACGTGCCGAAAAATCAAGAAGTTATTTCAATATCTCAATATCTTGTCATATTTTCTTTAGAGTTGTATACCACATAACTGAAAAAAAAATCAATTGCGGTTTCTCTGTTATGAAACTGTTTAATCGATGAAATAAGATTTTGAGATTTAAATATTTTATATACTCCAACTCCAAATACATAAGCCATAATATAAACTCAATACAGAATTGCGCAGCAGCAATGCAAAAGGATGATAAATCAAAGAAGGCGAATTACAAATTGTAGGGTAAAACAGAAAGGTATCAGAAGAAGTGACATGAGCCTACCTTGGAGTATTGGGAAAGTAAGTGACACATTTGATAAGATGAGCATGAAATGTGATAAGGTATATTACTCCCCAAGCGAGGGAAAATTGTCTGAAGTATATTTTCATTTATACTCAGGTTAAATATTCCAGAAATACTATCCACCAGATTTTCTGATTGTGAAAGAAATAAAAATCAACCAAATATTGAGTATATGAGTAGTCTTCTAAATCTACACAAGGGCTTGTACTTATACCAAATACATATTACTTTACCTACTATCAAGTAGTTTACCAAATTTGCCCACTTTTTATAATAAATTTTAACGTGTATCTGGTGGATGTACTTCATCATGGCTGTAGAGGCCGAAACTGGTGTCTTTACTAAAACGAATGGAAATTACGAAGTCCATTTTTAATTCATTTAATGGCGTTTGACAGTCCTCAGAAGTTCGCTCAACTCATTCAATTGCTATCATAATAATAATCATTCCTATGGTGAAATGAGAGGAAAGGCTTTCAATTTACTGCATTTTCAAATGAAGATCTTTTTTGTCCATTAGAGAAACGTCTTTCGTGTCAATGGAGTGTTATAAATATTTAAAACCATATAAATTAAAACGAAAGTTCATTTTTATTGTAAAGCAGACTTTCACTCGACAAATAAATTAACATTTGCAATAACCCAAATTAAAATTGTTACTTGCCTCTAACAGGGGGTAATCAATGCAGTCAAAATTTATAATGTGATTTTAAAGATTTTATGCAGTAAATTAACCACACAACTTCAACAGCTTCGTATTTCTAAAACCAGCACTGAATACTGGTGACTGCGAACATTTTTCGTAAAAAATATACGAAAACAGTTCACTCTCACGACCTTTGACATTAAACAGAAAGTGTGGATGAAGCGTAGAATTAGAAGAAATAGTTTGTTTACGTTTGCGAGACCTCTCTCCTCACTACGTCTCAATTACAGGCGTGTTATACCAAGATACCTTTCTTCAAAGTAATGCAACTAATTTAAATTTAACCCACCTCGCGATGAAAGAGTCGAAAAGTCTCTTTGGACGAGCTAAAAGTGGATATATCGCAGTTGCATTTCAGTCCATTTAGGGCTTCATTTTATTCGGAGGGATTAGCTCGAAGGCATTCCAGGATACGGCGTGCTTTTTCGCTGAAAGCTCTTCCGTCGCGAACAAAAAAGCATCGCAATGAATAAATAGAAACAGCGAAATTGTGCCTCATTCGAAGCGAGGAGGATGCCGCCGAGCGCTACTTCAATCGTCGAATCCATCGCATTTCCGTAGTCATCTGTTATTTGCAAGTTAGCTTAGCAACGCGTTGATTTTATGATTTCCGATGTTGAATCTGAGCGGCGCGCGTGAAGCTGGGGAATTTTATTACTGCAACTGCAGAGGCGTACTTTTTGTGCCTCCGAAGCCATGTAAGCTGAAAATACGCGTGTAATGGGTGGAAGTGGTGAGGAAATAACGGACTGAATAGAATTCTTTTCAAGCAAAACTTGATAAATATGAAGGGAAGAAATAAAAGAAATTAAGGAAAAACTAGAACCAGAGAACCTCAACCATAGCACCTGTAATAATTTCGGGTATGAACGGATTAATTCTTCCACAAATCTCTGAATTTAGCAAGCAATCGCAGTCGAGCTTCTAATCTCCTTTCTTTCAAAGATTCCCAACTTACGACAGAAGTAATTTTCGAATCGCATGAAACGTAATATAGTAATTATTAATATAATTGTTGACAAGTCAAATTTGTTTTAAATGAAATGCCAATTCTGTTTATGCCATTCTTTTTTTCGGCCTAAGCCTTTAACAAAGGAAACTTATGCAACAACGAATATTATGACTTTAAATAATAGACCTACACGAATAATTCCACTTTAATTAGGTGCCGCGATTCTTAAACGGATTTATTAAATAAAATTCTTATTATTATCACAGAATATCAAAAACATGAACCATATTGAGTCACTCAGAGAATAATGATAAGGAATAATTTTGTTGTAGAAAGTGGGAGACTTGGGTTCGAGTCCCAGTCATGTTGATATGTGCCACTTCTGATTCTCCATGGGTATCTCGAGTCAGTCGAATGCAAGTGTTTCTTACCTCAATCACTCATGTCCTTTCGATTTCGCTCAGTGAAATTAACAAATCACCATCGACCGTTTTTCTAGTTTATCATTTTCATGATCGCATACATTATAAGGAGACGCTAGATAAGAATGCGAATTCAGTTATAAGTAAAGTATTTTAAATATATTATATTATAAATATAATAATATTAATCTTCCGTAAATTCCTTTCCTTAACGCCACATCTATTTCCTATGGCGATAATAGCGACAAATAGAACTCGTAGAGAACAAGAAAGTAATTTGCAAATAGCAATTGAGAAATTCATGGAACCGGGTTTAATTCGAAACTGCTAACGACTTAGGACATTAGCGGTCCACACAAACGAAATTGCACGTTGAAATGGAAAGGGCGCGTTAAGATGAATTAAATTAATCGCTTCGCAGGTGCCGAAGATATTTTCTATTTATTCTATTCAAGATTTCGGCAATTTTACACCATTGTTTAAACTTAGCATATGAATATTTGTCATTAACAAAAATACGGAATGATAAACAATTATAGTTGTTCACTCATTTTCTTGGAATATTTTTAAGATCATCTCAGAAACGAAATTTCTACGCCTACAAAAAATTCTACACCCTAACGCGAAATGTGCGGCAGACAAATCTTAGAAAGGTATGTTTAATTTGAAAGGCGGTAGAAAGAAGAGAAAAATTCGCTATATAGAATGGACGAAGGCGTCACGATGTGGAGGATTGTAAATAATGAAAAAGATACAAAAGGAGAAAGGAATGATAGCCAAAGGAATGACTTAAAAACTTAAATGGACGAATAATGTTTCTGGAGAGGAATTAATTTATTGAGACAGAAATTTTACCGAACTTTTTACGAACCGAACCGAAAGTTGAATTATATACGACGATAATGGATTACGTATATCGATAATAAATTGGAATCGCTATGTTATATTTAAGTTATTTTTGACCGTTGAATGAAATGGCAACAATTAACTGATGGAATAAATAAAGGAGATATATTACCATATTTTGCTATTGGCAACATGCGCCTTAGAGTTCTTAAAAATGCATACATAACGGGCATTTTGAATTATATAATCCCACCAATATATTGCGTATTTTTTAATTTAAGACGCACCCAATTTTTAGAAGCTCGAAAACTGCAAAAAGGGTGCATCTTAAATACGATATTATAATATTTGATTTAACGATAATTTCCTTTCATCTAACAAAAGGCGGTTTTCATCAGTGATGGTGTTCATTCAAATGAATAACGGAATGCTATGATCGGAATCGGCGCCATCCTCGCTTCGAGGAACTTATAGTGTTGCTAATATAATGATTCGCGGCGGGTTTAATATTTGCTACGTCCAAACTCTTTAACTTCTGCATTAAAAATTGGATGATTAACTTAATTATTCCACGTTCATTTGTTAATCACTTATACACTCGTGAAATTAACTATCTGTAGTTAAAGTTATTAAAGAATTGAGATATTGAACACAAAGTAATTGTAAATTTATTTTCGTTTTCCACTTGAAAATGTGCACCGGCACTTTTTTTAAACAACGAAACTTTTTTCAACAAGTAACGCTCGGGTTACCGATGGCAAAATACTATTTTTATTCTTTCGACTTCTAAAGTGCTCAAAAAGAATTACTCGAGTAAGGAGAAAGATTCAGGGGTGATTCAGATAAGAAATAAAGAGGGTTTTAATGTAGGACGAGGCAGAATACTTAAAAGTAGCTCTTTAAATGTAACATATATATATCTTTATTCAATCCGTTTATATATATGGTAATCGGAGAAAACTAATCCATGGGACTCATGGGTACACAATGGAGTTGATCTAGTTTAGATCTGCGAAAATCTCAATGTGATTCTTTGGTTAACAAGAATAAGAACTAAAATTTCATTTGACTTAAGGGGGGCTCCTGGTTTATCCCGTCAAAAATATCGAATTTTTTTATTATTTAGAAAGTAGTAGAAAATTTAAAGAATATACTGCGAAATTTTCAGATCTTTATGCGTAATATTAACTAAACCACAGCCAATTTTTTAGGCCTATACAGCTTCCGATGACGCGGAGAGTAGAGGTGGCGGTCAAGTCTCCTGAGGCTCTCTCTCAGAAGGTATTTGAGGAACAGATGTTTTATGGCTTAGACCCTTCATATTTTAAGAATACTTCGGGTCCTTTAAACACACAACTTTACTCTTAGGAGCAAACTTTGGTAAAATACATGTTACATATTATACGTGGTACCAATGCTGAGATGCGGCACACTGTACACCATACTGATCTCTGAAATTCGTTTTGAAAATTTATGAGGCTTCTTTTATCTGGTCAAATGAGTCATAAATGTATATTTGTACCATTTGTCTATTTGAAGATTTGTTCCTGTAAACAACTGCTTTGACTGCATGGTTTTGCTCTTTGGGCTGTTAGGAGAATGAAAAGAAAATCTAGCCTCAGCTCAGTGTCTCAACTCAAAGTTTTAGCAGATTATATAATTGTTCGGTAATCTTTTCTACACTATTTATGTTTTGATGGCATCCGTTTCTTCTCTCTCTCGTAATAAGAAAGGTCCAGAGATACCTTGATGTAATAAAAGTTAGGCGCACTATGATTCGTTGCAAGGATTCTTCCGATTCTTCTTTCTAAGTGGAGCCTGACTGAAAGAAAATGTTGAATGTTTCAGTCGTAGTTTCTCGTGTTTTTCGTTAAACCGTACAATTCCTTATCCGAAAGGAAGAAAGAACCAAAGTTTTCATGAAATAAGACCCCGGAACGTAAGGGTTTACGGCAATCAATACGCAGAGAAAAAGAAGAAAAACTGGTAGAAAGCGCAACTGATAGGAAACTATACTTTCTTACTAATTAAAGTGTGGGTTGTTATCTTACGCTTTTTAACAGGATTATAGAATTTTCAACAGTTTTCGGCGCACTTGCAGAAAGTCGTATTGGAGAGCATACACAAAATACCAACAAGAGATCAACTTTTTGGCCTGGTTCCGGAACACCCTGGTTCCGGCAAAAAATTAGCGAAATCGCCGCCTACATAACTGCAGATGTTATATATGAAGGATACTCTGCTGTAATTAAAATAATGGAAGAATTAGACTAAGAAATGGAGCAGCAATTCAAGATTAACGCCGACATCTATGACCGCGAGAGGTTGGCGAGGCAGGAGCGCCGGAGCTTGAGCAGTGTGATGGAGGCTCGAATAATTCATAGAGAGAAAAAATGGAGCTGAATGACTTTAATAAAGACGCAAATAGTTTGCTATATGCACTAGGTATATTAGACAAGGAGTTAACAATCGTAAGTTTATTCCTTATGGTAGATATTCATAACAAAACTTTAAACTCGTTTTTCTCGAAACAGTGTTTTTGAAATTGGTGTGCATGATAACTCAAAAACTATTTCAATTACTATCAAGATTTCCTTCTGCATGCCTCTCGAGTATTACGTTATCTATTAGGTGAACCTCAGATATTGATGAAATTATTGATTTAAACAATTATTATTGTTAAAAGTGAAGGAAAATTTTTCATCAAAATCGAAATGTTCACTTTAAGGAGCTGGCATTTTCATAATTAAAAAAATTGTTTAATTTTAGAGGTTCATCGAATAGTTAATTTTATATTCTATAAGAAAAAATTGTTTAAATGTTTTACATATTCTCAAAGGTATAATATAGGTATGTACTAGCTTAGAAAGCTGTATATTTTATCGTTTTTCTAAAAGAAATTTCCAAAAAACTCATAAATTTTGCCCTTCTAAACCAGGCGCCCCCCTTAAAAAAACTTCAAGTTCGAACTTGAAGCTGGACAATAACTACCATTTGCACATTTATTGATAAAAAATTTGACTATAGAAAGAAAAATTAACAACAAAGAGTGTATCTGTGACAATTCAAGAAGATAAGAAAAGATTCAATGAGTGGAATTCGCCAATTGGAAATTGTCTGAAGTGAAAAAGTAGGAATCGAAATTTGCTGATTAAATTATTCAATGAAATGCACATAAATGCAGGATTTGTTAATGAAGTATTGATAACAGTCTCAAGTAAGGTAATCAATATATGCAGAAAAATTAGAATACGCCTGCGTGCCCCCTCTATTTCACGAACAGTTTGATGTAGAGATAAGAAACATGCAGTATTGTGTTTCTAGGAGGTAGAAAACCCCAGGAATTCTATTCTCAATTCTGTAAAGGCTTGGGTTACAACCCAGGTGCCCGTAGCAGGTTCATGTAAAAAATGCATGCGAAATTCGTTTTCATGTCCTGCACAATTTATTTCTCTTACAATGTTAAATTAGAAATATCGGTCCTACGTGATCGAGACAAGAGCCGAAAGAATTGTTGGTGATGTTTGTATATTAGCTCATATATCCACCTATAATAGCAAATGGGGATTATAGGTCCATATAGAAATGGTAGCAAGTACTAATAACAGTAGGCAATTTTCCTGATATACCAGCAATTGCAAAGCACGAAATGAGCAAATTTATTCGAAATTTATTCATTAAAAATCAAACCATCTATCACAAATGTATATAAAATAATTATAGACATAAAATGACATCCTCTGGCTTAGGAGGTCCTGATGGAAAAGTAACAGATAAATTATTAAAATAAGTTCCGTAAGGGGGGCGACGTCAAGTTTTCAAAATAATTTAAGACCATTACAGTCCGTTGCATCTTAAATGCAATAATCAAGAGCAAATATGTTACAAGGGAGAACTCAGATTTTATCGGCTATTTAAGAATCAGGAAGTTGAAAAAACAGAAAAAATATATGTTTTGTAATTTCAACTACGTNGGAGAGGAAAGTAACGATGTTTTATTTTCCCGAGGAAATTGAATGCGGCGGCTTGAGAGCGGCTCTCGTGATATTGCGCGAAAGCTCCTCTGCCGAGGATTCTGCGGAGATGATTAATTTTCCGCTTTCATTTATTGTGTCTGCCGGAGACATTTGAGGGGATGCTATCTGCGATCAGGAAGGATACCGGAAGAGAAATAGAAAGGTCGACACGTAATGTAATAATTGCGAGGGAGATGAAGGTTATTCTCGGAATTCTTCCGACCTCTGAGGTCAAGAGAAAAGAAGAGATACAGCTAGACAATCTTCAGTAGTGTAACTGAAGTGCTTACCTGTTCTAAACGTCTTTTCCCGATTTTATAAATTACCGAATACATGGACTAAAACAACATGAATATTGCCCTATGTACATGGGAATTAAAATTTTCAGCAATTGCATCAGAGAGAGGATTAGGTTCAATTTTTACCTAATTTTGGAGGAATTGATAAAAATGTCGATAGAAAAATGTTTCTATTCGATCAAAGAATTTTTAGCGTAGCCCTAATAAAACGACTAGCGCATAGTTAATATATATTTGGCTTCTGTATAAGTGTATCTTGTGTGTATAAAATGGTGCAACATGGAGTATTCATACTAGAACTATTGCATATTATAACTACATAATGTAAACTTTATTTTAAAGATGTTAAATGAAATGTGTTGTTTAAAAGTACTGCATAATATTTTTGCAGTATGTTGTTTATATTAATAATAGGATGGGATATTATTTTGATGTGGAATTTATAAGAGGGATGAATGTGTTGTAATATGTAGAACACTGTAAAACTGTAAAATAAGTTTAATGTGACGAGGCATCAATTAACATTCGGTATCCTGACTGAAAATCTATGTGAATATTGTATATCGATAAAGTATTATTACTATTATTGTTACATACATTCTGTCGACAGACTTGCTCTGACAGAATGTGATTATGCATAGTTAATTAAAAAAAAAACCAACAGCGATCAAGTTTATCATCCTTTAGTGACGAGACGAAGAAATACGATTTCAATGATTTATCGCTAAAAATACAAATGTTCCAAAAAGAATTAGCTTGAGAGAACGGTAAGAGCAACTTCCTCATGTGTTTCTCTCGATCGCTCCTTTACTTTTAATTCGCTCTCACTCATCGAAACTCTACTCGAATATCATCAATCTCTTTCAACTCAACGCAAGAATTACCCTTTGAAGCTTTTTCTCTCTGCCACACGTGGATACGTATTTATTTATTCCATTGAAAATGTCAGCCGCTGACATATATTCATCCTGGGGCGGGTTAGTTTAGCTGCGTCAGAAATTGAAGGAGATGAGGCGATGGGAAGCATTCATATTTCACAACTCATCTTGCCTCCGCCAGATTTCCCCGATGACTCACACCTTCACTTTTCATTCTGAATATTTTGGCCGCGGGCGTTAAGTTACCTCTTGTTTTGAGGCTCTAACGCGGCCATATTGCGAAGAACCATTGGTCAGCGAGACATGTCTTAGAAATCACCAACTTGCACTTGAGTATGAATCTTCTGAAAATATTTATAACTATTCTACCTCGATATTCCCAATTACATGTTTCCGTGACATCATCAAAATTTTTCATTAATTTTTTCTACTGTCGACGTTTTCTTTCCGGACAACATTTCATGATTTGATGGAGTGATCGAAATTTCTGCATCAGCAGAACGCGTAAATCTTTCAATTCTTTCCATTTACTGCTTTTAAATAGCTAGAGTTTTGATTATTCAGTTCCAATCTTAACTTGCGCTTCATGATGAAACGTGTACCAGCGAAATCGAGAAAGTGCAGCGCAAGGCAATACGATTTGTTAAAAAATGTTACTTTAAAAAGGGAAAGCGTTGCGAAATGCTCTCAGGCGCAGGTTGGGAATCTCTGAAAGAAGGGAGATAAATCTGCGATTGCTTCATAAATTCAGAGAAAATATATTTGCAGAATCATCGGTATTATACGACCCCCTTCTGCTACTTCGGCCGATCCGAGCGTAAAATAAGAGAAGTAGATGCGAGGACAACACTTTTAGGGACTTCGCGAATGCGAAGATTTTAGGGACCCATTCTTTCCGCGCACGATACACGACAATAAGCTAAAGAGGTAACTGGAACGAGTAGTGTCTACACCCCCCTGCAACAAACCGAAAGGCGTTTGCAGGGTATTTATGGAAATGTAGATTTATTCTCCTTTCGTACATCGTTGCACGTCTGATTTTCATTTCAAATGTTTTGTGTCTGTTCTCTCCATTGCGGGCATTATAAATTACTTATAAACGTAAAAAACTTAGCTTTAGGGGATACGCGTTTTTAATCTGTGTAAATGGTATTTCAAAATGACTTCATTAGTAAAAATTTATAATTGATGGAATCAGCTGTAACCATATGAAACTCCATAGAGATAATAGAGGAATAACTTTGTCCCAGTTCCACAGAAAATATTTTAATTGGCGACTGTTTTCAACTAATGAGTTATCATCAAGCCACAAGTACGAAAAGTGCCAGGAACATATACGATTGGGAAAAGAGGGTTTTGGGAGAGGAAAGGGAGTTGGGGAAGGACAATCGACTGCAGGGGGTTATGATTGGTGTATGCTCGCGATGTGAGTGCTTTGTATGTGGTTTAGAACCTTCATCTGTTAAACAGATTGTTATATTATTCTTAAATTATTATTTTTCTTAGCAAGTCTAAAATAAGATACTACTCTCAGAGATATACATAAGTTATATGGTGTATACATTGGTATTCATGAACATTAAATATGATATTTTAATGCTGCAAATAACTTCTTTCCATATTTTATTCTATTATCGTTTTGAAAAACTCAAATTAGAGTAAATGAATAAGAGTCTTCACCTCAGGTTTAATTGACGATTCTTATGTGTTTTTGGGAAAAACTCAGAAAACTCAAATTCAGCATTTAGAAGGCTTAAAGATGTTGCCAGGAAGAAAAATGCTGATTAATATGTGTAATGAGATGTCAATTTTGGATGAAAATTTTCTTGGAATGCGAACAGAAAAAAATAAACACAAAACGGACAAATACAGCTAATCGATTTCCCGTTTATTAAGGTAAACTATCGCTTTAGAAATCAATTTTATTTGCGATAAATTGATTTATCATACTCGTAAAATCTTACATGTATCGTTTCTATGATCGTTTAACTAAATCCGTTTACAAATAGACTTATGGCAACTTATTAAAAAATGGAGTACTGGGGAAGAAACACATTACGTAATTTTCTATTTCTTTCAGTAAATATTATCGAGAGGGGGATTAATATAGATTCAATTAAAATTTAGAAGGAAATAGAATTTAGTACAAATTTGTGGTCCAAGGATAGGTTTGTGATAACTCTCAAAAACAACCAATCGTTCCATTCCCACGTTACCCAACCTTTGTCTTCCTCTAAGACTGTCCTCAGTAGAATATCTTGCCTCAAAGTAACAGTATTACTTGTCTTGGTTTTCTCGCCTAAGTTTTCCACGGAATTCTCTCTTCGTTTGCGCTTCGAAGGGCTTCTTAATTAGCAATTTATTTCCTTCAATATATTCTAAACATTTTCTGTACCATCACAACTCCAATGCTTGTAATCTTCTTGCGTCTGCAACAGTCCATGTTTTACAGCCGCAAAAGAAAACACTTCACATTGGTTTTTTATAGAACCTTTTTCTTTTACCCGAGCTTGTATTGCATAGAACTTGTTCTTTTCTCTGAGCCTGTATTGATTGCTGTCAACAACTTTATATTTCTGGCAGAACGCCCTCGTTGCCTAGACTATTTCACTCACTATTTCTCCCTTGCTACTTCCATTTCTTGTAATCCTACAATTTAAATAGCGAAATCCTTCGACACGCTCGCTATATGCCCGCTCGGATGTTTCTCATTTCACGAGGAAATTTTTTCCTTGTCGCAAAAGGATTTTAAGCTCTTCCGGTGTATATACTGAATGAAAGATTCTCGGGTTTCCACTCAGTCTGTCGCAACGCTTGAGGCAGCAATATTCCCAGAACTTATGGAACTAGAGGACTTAATATACATATATTTCCTCATCATCTATAATATTGTATATTTTAATTATCTTACATACAATGTAGTAACAATTAGTGAGGGACACAAATTTCGGTCCAACTTACACTCACTAGAAAACTGCAAATTAAACACTACTGCTATGGAAACGTGTCAGCAGTAATCCGTCAGCAAAGGATGAGTAACTTTGTATGCTCGAGGGACGCCGACTCTTTCGATGTTCTAATTAATTTCTGTACATTATAAACATTAAAACGTACGCTCTCTCCGTTTCTCTTTTTTATTAAAAGCCATTCGTCGCGTGCTAAAACTAATTAATGGCACACGATGAGAAGGGTGTGACCGGCGTATTAAGGACACGCGAATTTGTGAACAGTTTCAAATAGAGCTATACTTGTTTTTCATTCTTTCCGTTGGGTGGTTGATGTGAAACTACTGACAATTATTTCATTATTTCGTCATTCATGATGAATTATGCGGCACAGAACGTTCGACCAAACCGTATATATTTATTTGAAGTGTCAGTCAACTATTTTTGCAATCTCTTTTGCTAATTTCTTTCATTAGGTAGCATAAATGAAAGTTTTTTTAAGGATTATAATTTAGTATTGGAATATATTAAGATCGCTGTCAGAGACGTTTTTAAAACCAAAACGTTTCCCTCATACACTTCTCTTTCGGCGCTTAATTTCTTTAGGGTTTATGAGGTGAGCTTTTTTAAATTTATATTCGTTTCACTTAAAGATTTTCAATATGTGACCTCGACATAGATCAAGTATCAAATGTTACAAAAACTATTTAGTCTTACAAGATCTTGGCTTTTGGCTAATTAGGAAATAGTTTTTTTCTGAGTTTTACTGTTTTATTTCTTACTATGCAATTTTCTTCCTTTTATGTTCACTTCGTTATTTGTAAAATCTTATTGCATACATTTTCATTGAAAGCAATAAATACCTATGTCTATCTATTTAGATGAAAGTAATAACTACCTGTCAGGGTACTGTATGGCGTGTGCTACGTGTGATTCGAGACCGCCACAGTACTCGAAAAGACCTGAATCCTGAAAAGTCTTGCATGATTTTAAATAAAAGAATGAAAACTTCTTTAGATCTAAGATAGATAGAAAGAATCTAGATTCTAGAAAGTAGCTAAATTAGCAGCTACGTCAAATATCTCTTGTTAGTTTCACGCATTTCTTTCTTTATTATAAGTAATTGCAGAGCAGAAATTTCTCAAAGGTTACGAATCCCGCAGAAATAAAAAGGAAAAACTTTCACTTTCCTTTCCTAGTTTCAATAGTTATAAGTCCGAAGTGAAAGCGAGAAAAACTGTAGGAACTATTCACAACTTTATTTCGGAGATTGAATTCGCTTTGATTAAATTTTAATTTTATACCGAGCTGCGGTTCTGATAAATTTAAAGTCCCTCGGCAGCTTATTTAGGAATTGATCCTGGAATCAACAAATAAAAGTTGAAACGCGCGTTTTCTCCGCATCCGCCGTAGTCCCCTTCTGGCATTTATCTTTCAATATCTACGGAGTCCCTTGCGTACGCATCGCTGAAAAATGCATGTCCGAATCGGGCGAAGATCCGAGTTGCTCGTGCATATGAAGTTGCAGGATCCGAACCTACGATGCGAGGGCAACGATAATCAATGTGCGATGTCACGAGTGAGTGACGATGGTACAACTTTCCTCAGTATTTTACTTTTGCTTTTCTCACTCTTTCGCACACTTCATACATCAATGTGAGCGAAAAAGTGAGAAAAGTAAAATTGAGATACGGAAGAAGTATCTCTACTCACTATATAGTTACAGAACAACACCTCACCCATTGATTTTTTCCGCCCATCTGAGATTGAGGTGGTCGACATCGATGTGGTGGTCCTGCTACCATATCTTGACGAATGGAATATTTTTCATTTGGCAAACTACCTCACTCCTCATTTTGACTAGTGAAACACTCTCCTTATGCAATGTTACGAAAAGTGTTACCTGTAGAGTAATTATACTTCACTTACGTGGACTTATTCCGTTCATAGTATTCTGTCTTAGCGAGGAAAGCAAAGGCAAACTACCTCACTCCTCTTCTTGACTAGTAAGCCTCATCTCCCTCTCATATCTCTTCGTAGCGAATGATGAGGGGAGATGATGTTCCAACCGGTATTTACATACAATAATATTTTATGGATTCACATACAGCAATGTTTTAACATATTTATTAATACGTACATATACGTTTTCATAACTTTAAATCGATTTCAATAGATAATGAGAAAGCTACTAGTCTGATTTATCCACTCAATACTCATATTTTCCTTTTCCCCCAGCCACACGCCGAAGGGCGAATTGCATGTTGTATATGCAGATGTATTCATAATCCTTTTTTCGTTTCACATATGCATATATATATTTGTGGTCCAAGGATAGGTTTGTGATAACTCTCAAAAACAACCAATCGTTCCATTCCCACGTTACCCAACCTTTGTCTTCCTCTAAGACTGTCCTCAGTAGAATATCTTGCCTCAAAGTAACAGTATCACTTGTCTTGGTTTTCTCGCCTAAGTTTTCCACGGAATTCTCTCTTCGTTTGCGCTTCGAAGGGCTTCTTAATTAGCAATTTATTTCCTTCAATATATTCTAAACATTTTCTGTACCATCACAACTCCAATGCTTGTAATCTTCTTGCGTCTGCAACAGTCCATGTTTTACAGCCGCAAAAGAAAACACTTCACATTGGTTTTTTATAGAACCTTTTTCTTTTACCCGAGCTTGTATTGCATAGAACTTGTTCTTTTCTCTGAGCCTGTATTGATTGCTGTCAACAACTTTATATTTCTGGCAGAACGCCCTCGTTGCCTAGACTATTTCACTCACTATTTCTCCCTTGCTACTTCCATTTCTTGTAATCCTACAATTTAAATAGCGAAATCCTTCGACACGCTCGCTATATGCCCGCTCGGATGTTTCTCATTTCACGAGGAAATTTTTTCCTTGTCGCAAAAGGATTTTAAGCTCTTCCGGTGTATATACTGAATGAAAGATTCTCGGGTTTCCACTCAGTCTGTCGCAACGCTTGAGGCAGCAATATTCCCAGAACTTATGGAACTAGAGGACTTAATATACATATATTTCCTCATCATCTATAATATTGTATATTTTAATTATCTTACATACAATGTAGTAACAATTAGTGAGGGACACAAATTTCGGTCCAACTTACACTCACTAGAAAACTGCAAATTAAACACTACTGCTATGGAAACGTGTCAGCAGTAATCCGTCAGCAAAGGATGAGTAACTTTGTATGCTCGAGGGACGCCGACTCTTTCGATGTTCTAATTAATTTCTGTACATTATAAACATTAAAACGTACGCTCTCTCCGTTTCTCTTTTTTATTAAAAGCCATTCGTCGCGTGCTAAAACTAATTAATGGCACACGATGAGAAGGGTGTGACCGGCGTATTAAGGACACGCGAATTTGTGAACAGTTTCAAATAGAGCTATACTTGTTTTTCATTCTTTCCGTTGGGTGGTTGATGTGAAACTACTGACAATTATTTCATTATTTCGTCATTCATGATGAATTATGCGGCACAGAACGTTCGACCAAACCGTATATATTTATTTGAAGTGTCAGTCAACTATTTTTGCAATCTCTTTTGCTAATTTCTTTCATTAGGTANGTTTTCTTCGTATTAATCTTCAAATCCTACTCTCTTCTCAGAATCTGTTGTTTGTAACCGAGTTAACACTTGTTCATCTTCATCGATGACAACAAAATCATCTGCAAAGCGCATCATATCAATTAGTATCTCTCCTTGCATTACTACTCCATGCACATATATATTTCTACTTTTCCCATAGACTCCATTTCATTCCTTGGACAAAGTTCGTCCCTTCAAATAAGATACACGTTCAACACACTGCCACCTTGTCTTCTTCTCCCTTTTAAACCACACATTCATCACATGCCATTCGTCGTCCATTCTTTACATGCGTTCGGATCACAGTAACACAACCCTTCTACGTTGATCCCTTCCGGCCGGATTTAAGCAATCAGAGGCCTTAGGCGCATAGATCAGATTGAGGTCCCCTCTAGAAATTGTGAGCAAAATTTCAATTTTGTTTAATTACCCAAGTATAAATCCCATAGAAATTTCAATCGTTTCACTACGGCAAGAATAAGTAAAGAAGTTTTAAATCACAATTAATGGTTTTCTAGAAAACTCAATGAATGATGGATAGAGTTTTTAGACTATATAGTGACGTAATCAATGTAATATATTTTATGTAGACTTACTCAACAAATATAAAATTCCTTCTTGAAGCGAAAAGCCAAAAATATTTGTGATTGAGAGTTTATTAGGACTATTTTTTGAGTCCCCATGAGGATGAGGCAGCGCCTATTGCCTAATTATAAATCCGCCCCAGGTTCCTTGGTTGCCTAGCATCCGGGATTCCAGTTTGAGAGCCCCTATTGTTAGGAAGTAACACTGCTATTCTGTAGAGGGTAAACAGTTTACCCGAGAGGAGTTTTGTTACGTTAAGTACGACGGTTTATTAATTGGCAATTACTCTTCGCAAGGGCAGAGGAAGCGGAGAAAGGTGACCCGCGGAGAAAGGGGACCCATGGAAATTTTTTACCCAAGCCCTCTTTCGCAGATGGTCCGCTCTGCTTGGTTCAGACCTGGTTTATCATAAAAATGTTCAACAAAACACACCGCTTTGTACTTCACACACTCGAGTTTACGAACGTAGCTCTTCTCCACAGAATCCCATATACTTGCCGCACATTTTATACAAGTAAAGCAGAGAAGCTTCGCAATATATCTGAATCAGCCCGAAAGTTGATTGGGCCTCTCCACCACAAGCTTTGGAGAGGAATAGATGCTGAAAGAGAAGAAATCCTAGCAAACGGAGCATCGAATAACATTAAAATTATGGGAATTATTGTTTGAATCAATAGGCGGTAATGATCGTTATGTTAGGTACGAAAGCAACTTCTTTAATTTAATTCCACACTTAAGAATAACATTTCTTTATATAAATTATAAAAATATAAAACAATTATAGCTAAGCATCACGCAAAGATGCGTCGACATGATCTCGCGTTTGTATTCCTACGAGGTTCCTTGTATAATGTAATCTGCAATTAAACCTTTTTAACCCCATTCCGTCTACCAATAGCTATTGAAACCTTAGGAGGGAGAATGAGATTAATTAAGCAAGATGAGGAGTGAGGTAGTTGGCTTTTGTACTCTTCACTGAGGCGGAATGGTCGACGTGATAAAAGTCCACGTAATAGCAAGTAACAGTAACTCTTTTTCGTTTAAAAGGTGTGGCCAATTACAATGAAAATTTTGGTAGCTTTTCTATTATCTCAACAACGAAAAAGATTGAAACAAAACTGAAAGAAAACTTCATCTTCTTCAATCCAGTACCATTAGGCAATGTTAACAACAATAAGGTTTACAAAGCTGAGTTTCTCAATTGAGTCATCACAGATTATTTGAGTGAGTGAACTCAAGATTAAATCTCTTTTAACCAGCCCCTTTTCAGATACAGAATTCAATTCATATTTTACATTCATGTAGACGCGTCCAGGAAAATTAAGCAGTCAAGGTTGATACGTTGGTCGTCCATAACTTATTATAAACAAATACAACCTCGTCTTACAAACGGCTCGAGCGAACTTTTCGACTTCCGAACTTTGCCCTTGCTCCATTTTGACCAAAAGATACAAACCGAAAAAATCGGAAAGATATGAAAGGAAACTGGATTTCGAGACACAAACGTTCCGTTTTAGGAACTTCTAACTACGTAGAACGAATTAAGTACCTCTGTCGAGATATCACAGCACTCGAAAAGTACAATTTTCTAAGCTGTGTGACACTATAAACTGTCAAGAACAGGTAACTGACATGGTCGGTATCTAGGTACTTCAGAATGCAGCCCATTGTACAGCAAGCATTATCGTAGAATATAATAATTTGCATGTGTCATAAACTCGTCACATTTTTCCTCAGACTAACGAGTAACGAGCCCTCACAGATTCAGAAGTCACGCACCCTTCGAGTTCACCGGAAGTCATTCTGCAGCTGCGTACGAACCGTGAATGATGAAAATAAACCCTCAGGTGATTCGATCACCGCAAGATGGCTGGAAATCTCGGGGAATGGCTCGTAATTGTGCGGTTTGAGCAATTACTCAGTGCCTCTTCACCTGACCGCCGAAATCGATTCGCATGTTCCGCCCTCTCGCGTATTCCCACTCATCGATTTTCTACTCTTTGGTTGCATTTCTCCAGCATTTCTGTCGGTTAGTACTGTGTCAATAGTGACATACAATTTGTATTGTGTGCTCACATATTCCTCACTACTTGTACTCTCTGCGGCATTCAGCCCTGGGATTGGTTTGCAGCTCACCATCTGGATCACTCATGCACCTTGTTTTTTATTTCTACAAATAAACTGCTATGCACATGCTTATCGATTTGATGAATTTACTGCAGTCTTGCTCTTCCTCTACTTCTCTTGCCCTCAACAAACCTTCCAGAAGAATGGTCAAAAATCTCTCATTCCGCATAACATGTCCTATGAGTTCATCTCTGCATTTTAAAACACATCTCCGAAACCGTCTTTCTTCCCAAACCCTCCCTAAAACCTCGTCTAAACTAATTATATCAATCAATCGTATTTTCAACATTTTCCCGAAGCACCGAATTCACCGAACACCGAAATCTTTTACTTCTCCTTTCCTCCATTGTCCAAGACTTGCTGCCATATATTGCAATACTCCAAATGTAGGAATTTTGGAGTCTTTTTATTGTTTCCAGATCTATTTCCTTGGCAGTCAGCATCCTATATTCACTACTAAGTGCCGCATTTTCTTGCCCAATTCTGCTTAAAATACATCTTTTCCTCGGTGCATCTTTAGTAATTTTACTGCTTAAGTAAGTGAACTCTTGTACCTCCTTTATACTTTACCCATTTAATATTACATTCAGGTTACTCTGTATGTGTGCCGTGGATCATATCTTTAGTTTTCTTCGTATTAATCTTCAAATCCTACTCTCTTCTCAGAATCTGTTGTTTGTAACCGAGTTAACACTTGTTCATCTTCATCGATGACAACAAAATCATCTGCAAAGCGCATCATATCAATTAGTATCTCTCCTTGCATTACTACTCCATGCACTCTATGTATTGTGCTTGTACACGAGTCTTAAAACCAACTCTTGTCTTGAATGAAATCTCCGTCCAAAACTGCAGAAGCAAGAAAATTCGATCGACGAGCATGAATACGTATATTTGGCGATTTTAGAAAAACTTTTTCCTGAACCGAAACCTGATTTCAAAGTTTCATGTTCCGTACTTGAAAGAAGGAGAAAATTATCGTCCCCGTATCGCTAATGCTTTCAGTCTCAATATTAAATTTCGGTGTGTTTAATTGGAAGTGTGATTACGTAAAATATCCGGTTATTAGACGTCCGCGTTTAATACAAAACTTCGTTATTTGTTGTTGATAAAAATATTTCTCTAAAAGACTTATCCCGCGTCACTGTTTGCGAATATATCAACGATTTTCCATTCGAATCCTTGCAGTTCGCTTCGTCGTCCTCGAATTAGGTGGACGGGTAGAATTATTTAGAAGTATTAAAAGATGAGATAAGACCGTACACATGCGATAAAAATGTAAGCCTCTGAAAATCATGAAATGCCCGCTCTTTTAATACATTTTTACGCTCCAGAACTTCGAAAGGCTTTGAAAAGAAAATCCGCTCTCTTACTGGATATACAAGAATTTTTATGTTCGAAATGTCTTTCGAAAAAATCTGTAAATCGATAATACAGCTAATCCCGGGATTAGTCGGATTCGCTAAATGGAAATCTGATTTTTCTTTCATGACCGTCCCGTCATCACAGGGCTTCCACTCTTAAATGTGCTTGAGGCTCTAAACTTCATGTCTGGACAAGTTTAAGACAAAACGCTTCGTGATAATCAACCATAAACGGATTAAGAATGGATCTGGAACTTAAATTGCCGAATAAATATTTTATTAGTAATTCACCACTTATATTAGAATTAGTATATTATTCGGTAGAAATCAAACGATACACAATATGACAATTTCAAATTTTATCGAATCATCGTTAATAAAAAATAGTAGAGATGCCTCTTTAAAAAATCTGTATTGAAAGATCAACAAATAGAGCAAAATGCACCTTATATTCTCGAATCTATACTATACCTATCTACTTTTTTCATTTCTAGAGCTTCCAAAAATGTATGGCGCCTTATCTTGGAGCGTATCATAGAATCACGTTCTAAAATGCATTACCGCATCGCAGAGAAAAGTTACTTTTACGTTTAAGGCTGAGATTCAGTTTTTGTCCCGTTCCAGTTGACGTTCTCTTCGTAAGCAATCATAAAAGCATTAAGGTTGTCCGTACATATTGAGACACGTACAGCGGCAAAAGCATGCCACTTAACAAGCGTTATCATTTCTTTCCCCCATACATGACTTCCAAAACTCTGATGCGTATTAGATTCGATGATATACGGTACATATAATCAAAATATTTCATCATCATAAGCGTTCTACCTTCAGGAGGACTCAAGTGCCCCGAAATTCGCATTTGGCACTCTTTCCTTTATCTCCTCTGCTCTCTTCTTCATTAAGTATCCCGCCTTTTATATTATCTAACATCTTTTTCCCTTGCCTTTCCCTCAATATTTTCCTACTATATTGCCCTTGATACCTTTTTTGTAATACATCTCTCAATATGTGACCCATCAATTTCCTCTGCTGACGCTTTATCACGTGGGTCAAAATCTCTTGTTCCACCTTAAACATAGCTTACTGTTTTGTTTTTATCAATTTAACCTACTTTTTCCATTCTGCTCCACACCAAAATCTTGAGTTCCTCTTCCTCCGATATCCGAGTCCACTTTTTTAATCCATGCAGCAAAATATTCCACACCGAGTATTTTACCAATCTATTTTTGATCCTAGATCCTAAGTCATCAGTTTCCTTCTCTTCGCATCTTTGGCTACTGCTATTCTTCAATCCCAATATGTGCTCCTCCACTCCCAAAAAAGAACACTGTCCAAGCAACAGCATTGATCCATCCGTCATGTTTTTCCACATCAACCCATCACGCAAATGTTAACTTTTCTTTCCTCTGATAAACATCATTAATTTAGTTTCTTTGACGTTTCTTTTCGTCACAAACTCTTATATCTAATAATTTACATGGATTTACTAGAACTCGTAAATCCCTTTCGGAATCATGTACAATAGATTTGTCCTCTGTGTGTCTACAATTCTACTTCTTCATCTTCAACTCTTACTCCATATTTATTACTTACTCAGCTTATTTCACCATTTACTCTGCACATACAAAATAAAACTTCCTGAAGGTAAAGGATGGGATTACTGTATTGTAAACTAAATCATAGTGTGAGAATATCAACCTTGTGCCTCTTCTATTCCATACGCACTATACCTTCAGTATATTGACAGTTATTCATGTACTACCTTGTAATTTCTCAAAAAGCAGTTAGCGCTCCAAACGCAGGTTAGACGGAACTTGGGCATAATAATAAAAAAAATATTACTATTATATTTTATACAGTTATTAATTTAAAAAGATATTATAAAAGAAAATTGAGAAAGAAAACGTGGTTGTAAAAAATCTAGGGAAAAATTATCCGCTGCAAGAAAACGGAACGAGATGGGCGACCGTCCAGGCACTTAGCTGTGAGGAAGCCCTAATTGACTCTGCAAATTTTTCAAGAGTTAATGCAATCTAAAGGATATAGAAGCCATACTCATTGCATTGGAGACAGCATCACCTTCTCTGAACCTTGTAATTGAGTGGGAAACGGCAGCTGCCCCCGCTTTACTCGATCGGATTACAGTTGGAATGGAAAGGAAAGTTACGGCAGCCATGTCGTCGTATAAACTGCCCCCAAAGTGATCCTTAGGGACCCCTGCGCAGAGGTATCACATTGGCTTTTCCAATAAACCGTAAATCTTTGTGCCCCTCACACGTCGGAGCAAAAAAATCGGCATATATAACGGTTGAGGGACGAGAGGAGGGCCGATTGGTAATCGCTGCTTTATCGTAAGTTATACTTATTGCTATTTTAAATATCCTAAGTTATCTCTTCCGTAAGCAATTTTAAGTTATTCCAAACTCCGTCATAAATTTCGTGAACTAATCCTAACTTTTTTCCTTCGCATATTCAAGTTCTACTTGATTTTCCTCCACTGAGAATATTATCTTGACGCTTCATCGAGAACGATCCAAGTTTTTAAGTGGAAAAATTTTTAATGGAAATTTCTTTGCAATCTATTTCAAAGGGAATTAATAAGGAGGATAATGAATATGGGGCATCTACAATAATATTCCCTAAGGATGTCTAAAGCAACCTCATAAATGTGATGAGCAATGACTTTATCGACTCAACGAGAGTCACCCATGGGATATTTTACACAATATGGATGGCATTTCAGATGCTATTTAAAAAAATAGCGTTCGGATGGTTGGGTTGAGTAGTAATTATTTATAATTCAACTCTGCAACACAGATAATCTCCGCGGGCGATAAAAAAACTTTATGTGCATTTATTAGGAGCGATATTTAAACGGCGAAGGTGGCACGATTTGGGTGATAATAAGAACTGATTAAAGTGAGAAAGATTGGGGCATTCGAAATGTGAATATTCTATTAAATGCCGAAATTATCTCAGACAGACAATACAACGAACGAATCCGTCCAAGTCCGACTAAATAAAGATCGAAAGCTCACAAAGATAAGAACATAAAAACAGCATAATTTGGACATATTTTTTTAAATAAAAACATCGTTTTAACATTGAATTCTTCGTCCAATTTTGAAGTTAAACGCGAATTGGGCAGAATATTTATTTATTTAATCCTTTCGGCGAGGTTTGGCTAATGGCTCTCTTTTACACATAACATTGAGACATTGATATGAAACTTATAAATACAAATCAACTTAAAACTAGGATAATGTGTACATTTCTAAAAGATATATAAGATATAAAGAAATGAAAATACAAAGTAAATTAATTATTATATTTAATAAACAAGCATGGATGTATTGGATGAAAATATTGAAGACAGCAATGAAGTCCCGTCCGAACAATTGAGAGTCGAAATAAGTTCACCAACTTGAAGGTGCATTTGAAGAATAACCTGCTTTAAGAAGGTGCATTTGAAGAAGAAGATTTGCCATCCGAAAAGATATACGGGGGACTGAAATAGTTTGACTAGAACGGAATTGAACTTGGAATTTGCACTTTCAAGGAAAATGCTCTTAAAATATTACCATATCCAGTACCAGGCGGGCATCCAGGGGGTGGCTGACGGGTATTAGCCTAGGGGGGGATTCTAAAATTTTACCCTTCAGAACATAAATATAAAGTGTTTTGTCAATAAATATTTGGAAATCTCAAAACATTTATTTATTTGCTACACACTGAAAAGTCGGTCTGCGAGTAACTTGGTTTGCGAGTGTTTTGTAAGACGAGCCAAAATTTTAATAAATCTTAACTTGATATGAGAAGGAGGTCTTGCAATACCAGCAATATTGATGATCGTGACCTCCGATTCCCTAATAATCATTAATACGAAAACTTAACGAAAACAGATGTAATTTATAATTCTTTTACAGGTCAAAAACCAATAGAACTGCGTAAAATGCCGCCGGATGTCTGCGCAGAGTATGCATACCTAGGACAGCTGGAAACAATATAAGAGAACAACAGGATTAATGACGTAAACAGAATAATTAAACTTGGATGGAGCGCTTTCGGAAGGAAGTTGTATATTCTTAAGTCAAAAATGGCAATGGTCTTGAAGAAAAAGTTCTTAAACCAATGCATTTTACCAGTCTTAACCTATGGAAGCGTAACTTGGTGACTAAACGCAGCAATAACACAGCGACTGCAGACTAAGCAAAGAAGTACGGAACGGTGTATACTTGGAATCACAAGAAGAGACAGGAAACGCAACACTTGAGAGGATGATGACAGAAATGACAGACATCATAGATAAGGTAAGATCGCTGAAATGGATATGGGCAGGCCATGTGGGAAGAAGAAACGACAACGGCTGGATATCAGCAGTTCTCAACTGGACACCAAGAGATATGAAGAGGCCAAGAAGATGACCAAAGGTCCAATGGAACAGAGACATCCTCAAGTATTTAGGGGTAACATGGCAACGGGAAGCTCAAAATAGGGAGAAGTGGAGAACCTTGGGGAGGCCTACATCCGATGTCGGATTGAAAATGGCCGATAATGGTGATACATGTGAATATTTTTAGGTTTTGGAAGTCATGATCACCTGAGTTTTCATTATTTCTTGTAGGGAAACCGCTTTGATATACGAGTGCTTCGGATTGCGACTACGTTTCCGGAACGAATTATGTTCGCAATCCGAGGTTTGAATGTACTTTCTAATGTTGAGAACTAATAAGTTCGCATAACAAACTTAAATGAAAAACCTTCATCATACCAATCGTTACTATCCTTAATTCCCTCCTCAAGCGAAAATTCCGGATGCGCTCCTGTCCAGTGCCAATAAAATTTGCGCCCTTAATGCTTTGTGTGCATTGGGGACCGCAGATAGCGATACGCGTTCCTCGTGAAGAATGAGAAGGTAAATGGAGGCGTCACGAGGAACAGAGACAACGTTGAGGAATAGAATCATCGCACAACTATATGCAAACATCTTTCTTTCTCCACTTTTGCTTTAGTTTTGCTCATTATCGATCTCTCAATATGGTCGAGCATCCGGCGCGCGTACACATTTAGTGCTCATTCGAGACACGCTCGTCTGCATTGTGGATTTATCGTGAAAAGGGATTCCAATTGNCCGGTCGTGTTAAAGAAATATATTGTGGAATTTTTACACCGTGTCTTTTATTCCTACTTTATGGAATTCCACAAAGTAACGGCGTCTTCTATTGATTATATTAAAGATATTCGTATACATAATAACGGTTATTAGAGAAGCAGTGATCACGTGACGCTCGGCAGACAAAGCACCGTATACGTAATCCATGGATTGCTCGTATTGCAAGACCTCGCTTGTATATCCAAATGTAAATATTATTTTACATTATATTTATTTAAGTTTTCTTATCTTTGCACTTAGAATTTTTATTCCTATCTTGATGCTATCTGTTTTGGAACCGTTGTATAGTAATATTATTTTCTGATTTTTATGACAATTTATTTCTAGTCATTATGTCTATGGAATAATGTATCAGTACCATTTTGTTTGCTTTTCAGATGTGATTTAACCTTCCTTGAAACTTAGTTAACTATCAGTAGGTTTCGCAGTTTTTTCGCTTGCTCCTTCTTGTGGGGGTTGGTGAATTTTTCCCAGGTTCTCAAGAAAGTAGTTTCCTTCTTTGCACTTTTTTCAAGCGATCTCTTTTAAGCTTCATATGAAGAAGTATGAGATGTAATAAGAGACTTGATAGTCTCAATCTCGCCCTAATAAAATCGCATTCTTATTGTTATCATGACGTTGAATATGTCGAAATATTTTTACCACGTCTAACTCGACGTGTTAGCATATATAGCTTATTCTCATGAGGACGACGTAAAGAGTTCCATTTCATCGATTTATTCATGCTCACAATTTATTGTCGTTATTTCGTTAAATACTTAGCATTTGCAATTAAAATACATTCCAATTCCGTCTTAGTGTACGAGGAGGACTGCGTCATCCATTGCTTTATAAATACTTTCGCAGGAATATGTAGTTTTTAATACATGACTTTCTTGTGTTCATAAATAGAGACAGTGAAGGATGAAGAATCTACTCTATGCCAGATGCACTGTCTTGTAACTTGCACACTTTAGTTCTTTATTCGTATGATTCGAATTTTTCATCAAAATCTCTTATTGTCGTTGTTGTTAGTAGCACGAAATTGCACCATTCGTCTTGAAACTGCCTCATTTGTTACGAAAAAATGAATCCACATTGATTCCTCAACTTTCTTCAATATGATTCCATTTTATTCGATCGTTTATCCACGATTTGTAATACAGCAGAAATGCCTATCAGTCGTGAAATAGTAACACTAGGAGATGATAAAGATTAAATAATTATAAATAACTTGGACGCTGTATTGGAAATATATATCGGTTGTCTTAATTTATTTCCCCTACAAAACAACTAAGAAATAAACATCAAAAACAACAGAAGGAAACACCAATTAAGAAACTTTTAAATAGCATTTTACTCGCTTCTGGTGATTTATTAGAAGGTACACACTCCGTATGAGTTTCCGTTAGCGAATCCCATAAATACGATATATGTCTGCGTATTCTTTGGACTTCACTTTGAAAGATAATGATTCTTCGGAAGGGTCTGTGGCTCGTTTTAATATCTCCTGGTGTGATAATTTTCATTTTCAATCGCTTCATCACGAAATTCTTTTCACTGTATTTAGAAAAAATTTCGTTGCGTAACTTTTAAAACTTACCAGCTTCCCGATTAATAGCAATACTAACTAAATTAAATATAGAAACTGTAATCAAACACAGAGAGCAAGGATTAGAGGAAGGCGAATAACATAGCACGGAAGAGCCGTGCGGCTGAAACCCAAGTAATAAGAGGTGGGAAAAATAACGACATGACAGGAACTCGAACCCAGGTCTCCATATTTCCGAGCAGGTATTCTAACCGCTGAACTACCATCCCGCGTCTCTTCCAAACTGTTATGGAAACCAACAAAGAGTAATATGCAAACAAAATATAAATACAATCTAAAGCGATAAATGTCGCTTGAAAAGGATTCGTGATATTCTTAATTGAATATACGAAATATTATTGTCTTCCTTTTTTTACTTAACAGTTCACCGCACTTTCTGTCATTTCCATGAAAACAATTCCGTTCACTCTTCATTCCACCGCGTTTTGAGTGAGATTGGTATATCATTCGTTGTAATTAGGAATGTTGCTGGTGTAATTGATACTTTACCTTTCAAATAATTATTATACGAACTACAAATCTCATAGAATTTTTAAAGTAGCTAGTACCTTATTGTTTACCAATATTGAAAACAAGAATACTATTACGACTACTTTAATAAGATTGAAAAACGACAGCCAAAACAGAAAACTTACCGACCACAATAAACTGACCTTAGTTGTTGAGAAGTGAACAAATGGACTAATCTGGACATGCAGTGAATTCTTAGACTTCGTTGGGTCAATTTGGTTGATTGATTTGTACGATTGTGCAACAGCGTATCGGAAAAGTCGCCATGAGGTAGCTGTAGTAGAAAATCCAGTTTCATTCGTCACACACAATCTGTAATTTCGTCTCCTGATCTGAATAAAGGAAACATGTGATTGAAATTTAATGCTTAGGATGTGACAGAATGGAAGAATGTAAGCGCGGTGAGTATGAACATAAATATTTCTCCTGAGGACCAAGATATTTAAAATCTAATTCTAGAAAACATATTAACAGCAAATGAGGTACCTATACGGAATGAATAACAATTGAACGCAAAATGGAGTCCAAGAGTGAATTATATAATTTAGCACTGAAATAAACTGAATTATTTCCCTTTTTACTGGGTAGAGCATGAACAATACAAAAAATTAGCGTTTGGACACAAAACTCAATTACCGTAATTAAATTAATTTTAATGTGTCTTTTTGTTTTTTTTTTCGTATTTCCATTCGTCTGAGTTGAAAATGCCTTGTAATAAGAGTGATAAGGTAACGCCACTAAAAAGGAAGCCGAAGACCCGAAGTGCTATACATTCCCTCTGATTACCTGAATTATGCTTCAGTCAAACCTTTTGCGATTGCGAGCATAGTGTTCGTAATCCGAAGCACTCGTATATCAAAGCGATTTCCCTATAAGAAATGATTTAAACTCAGATAATCATGATTCGTTGCAAAGTCTAAAAACATTCGAGTAGGAATAAAAAAACAGTGTAATAATTCCACAATATATTTCCTCAACACGACCGGTTTCGACTAATACATAGTCAACATCAGGTCCACGCGATGATGACTACACACTGGTTGAAACCGGTCGTGTTAAAGAAATATATTGTGGAATTTTTACACCGTGTCTTTTATTCCTACTTTATGGAATTCCACAAAGTAACGGCGTCTTCTATTGATTATATTAAAGATATTCGTATACATAATAACGGTTATTAGAGAAGCAGTGATCACGTGACGCTCGGCAGACAAAGCACCGTATACGTAATCCATGGATTGCTCGTATTGCAAGACCTCGCTTGTATATCAAGTTAAAATTTATTGAAATGTTTCGCTCATCTAGCAAAATACTCGTAAAAGAAGGTTCTCGTAGACCAAAGTTTCACTGCATTTGTAGTTTTTAAACTCGATATGTGATTCCCTAGGAAAATGCAGAATATCAATAACGGAAAAACACATTTAAAGATTTTTTCGATAACGTATTTCTCGGTCTCTAGAGGATACATAAATAATAATAGAGATGGAAAGGCTGAAATTGAGAATTATTTTCACGTACGTCTCCTTGAAGAAAGGAAAACTGATTCGGGAGAATGGAAACTTAATCTGACCGTAATTACGACGAAAAAGACGGCGGCGGCACTTTACAGCAATTTTGAAACTTTTCCGGCTGATGTAAATCAATAATCTCTTTCGTCGGCTTTTATAAGAGAACAGAGGAAGTATCACCTGAGATCTACACCACGTTCTCATTCAATTCACTCCTAAACTTCTTTGATCGATTCACATTACGGCAAAATCATCTCTCAGGGGAGGAGAGGTTTCCGTAAAGTTTTTTCGAGTGCTCTGACACCATTCACCAAAGGCTCAATTATACTGGGTGAGTTTACTCTCGTTTAGTTCGTCGGCGAGTAAACTAACGTGCGAGTGAGCGGGTGAAGTAGCCCAGCATTCAACTTTACTCGCACTTGCACAGCGAGCTGCGAGTTTAGTAGCAAACCTTATTACATAGCTCGATCTGTGTAATTGAGTCTTAAGTAACTTATTCGGCAATTAAGGAATTGGTTTTCTTTTCCTGCCTGCGCTTCAATATCTGATTCCATCCATTATAAACATTTCTGATGTTGAATCGCGTTAATGTAGCCCAAGGGACTAACTCTCTTTGTATCTTTAGTTTCATTTACTATTTTTTTAAAATTTTTGATGCAATTCTCTGATTCAATATCCAAGTTAATCGCAACTTATTTATCCCCAAAGTACAAACGTCTATATTACTGAATTAGTTGTTTAATTTCACGATTGAATTGGCTATTTACATATGAAGGTTGCTTTATAATTTTTATTTTAACATTTTTATTGTTCTTTTACTCTTAGTAACAAACATTGTTGGTATTAATATTCATGTCAACTCATCATTCGTCAAAGAGCAAATATATGGAAGTAATCATCTACCGTTACCTAAGAGATATTACGGGTAACTTGCTTAAATTTAATTAATGTACTCATCACTAAAATTTTTCACTGAGTGAAAATGAATTCAAATTAAATATTTGAGAGTCCTCCCAACTTAAAACTACTTTCTGCAGCAACATTGGTGACCAATGCTATATAATATGCATTACAATACTAGAATTGACACTGTTGAAACAGATATCGATATTGTGACGTAAGAACGGATATTAGAACATTTGGAGTGAGTAAAGTTGACGTATGAGCGTGATGTAGTTATTAGGACGCGAAAGTAACCAAAAGTTTTATTTTCTTTTGATAGTTTTCTTTAGGCTGTTCCGTTCCCATGTTTGAAGGGCATTCTATGATTCTCCGACATCAACTTTCCTTGGAGACTGTATATCTTCAAAATGGGAGACCAGCTGACGGCCATTGAGACTAAGTTCACTTCTGGAAATAGTTGAAACACGCGAAGTGTCACTTCCTTGAGAAGCACACTTCCGTTTCGATAGGGAATCTATTCGGAAAGTTGTACCCAATCATTCCAACCACTCTGTTCAACTTTGGTATCGATTATTGACGCGGTTGTATCCGAGGCAACGAAAGACGGCGATTTTCAAAGTTGTCTTCCGTTTGCATGTCCAATGCATTCTTATGCTATGCCATCATCTTTATTAAGAAGTCTTCAGAGAACTGAAATTTATTTTAAGGTTTTCTAATCTTTTAACTTATACCAGTTTGTTTAAAATATTTTCAAGCAGATATCTCATATAATTGCATACATCATCTCAACAGAGTATGTATATACGTAGAGTGGTGCCTCGACTTACCGACTAAATTCATTCCAGACCGGAGTCCATATCTCAGAAAGTTCGTATTCCGAAACCCAGTTTTCGATTGTATATTACGGCAAATCAATTATTCCGTTCTGTTTTGGAAACTTTGAAAAACAAGAACGTTTGTATAGAATAATATAATTATTTTTATTCATCTGATTTTTAATTTTATGCGGTTTAAAAAGAATGTTTGAAAAAAGGAATATATACATTTATAAATTCTATAATGATTCCTTTTGTGTCTTCGGTGGAGAAAGTTGAAAAACTGTCCAAAGTTGACTATGTCCGTCGCTATGCCTGCGATCTTTGATTAAAGTGATTAATGACATAGTCTTCAAAAATATTAGTGGCTCTACGTACGACGTCTTGGCTTGGATGCAACTTTTTTACCATCTCTCTTAATTCCCTCCAATCTTGCAAGATATTTTTTACGTCATTTGTTTTAATGGCTTCCTCCCTTCTTTTTTCGGATGCTATCTTCTCCGGTCTCTGATGGCATTCGGTAGTCGAGATTATAAAAGTACCACGGCTCGTATGTCGAAATTAATTCCGTATCTTAAGATAATGTTGGAGTTCTAAGGAAGTTCGTGTGTTGTGCGGTTCGTAAGTCGAGGTACCACTGTAAGTACATACTTCTTTTTTCTTAGACTGAAACGGTAATTAATTCATTTCGGGAACAACCAACTCGCTGTTCTTCCTCATCACCAGGTGGATATTTAGACACTAACGAACCCCACTTTACCACAGATAGACCGATTCGAGAATGGAGGTAGCCCATCTATAGGATATGACCGTCTGTAAAATTTCCATTAATCCTTAAAAAAATGGGCTATTTATTTTGCAGTCTACATCCTCTCAAACATATAATGCGTGCGGTAATATTTGTGTACAGAAAAAAATATGCATGCATTTATGAATGAGCAACTGAAGCAGTTGTTCCAGACCCATCAACTGTTGGTACGCACCATCGAGAGGTGTTCTCGAACCTCGGCAAAAATATCTTGTTTTAATCATAATATTCATCATAGTATAAACAATAGATGATTAAAATTGAGTCCTATAAATTTGAAAATAATAATTTTATAGTTCAATTGTAAATTTTAATTAGAAAAGCACAAGATGTATTTATGTATATGTACGTATTGCTGTCAAGATGTGTGTATATAATATGCACACGCATTGTCTTTCGACGATAACTCCTCTAAAAAGTAAATAATTTGCATATTTTTTCCGCTATTGTTGCTGAATTTACCTCTGAAATGGGATACGTATTGGAAACATTTTTCTTCAATGTCAATGTGACAAAACAGCGATACGCAAGATTTAATCCATTCTCTTCCAATATGATAATGTTTTATTTAAAATACAGTCATTTTAAGCTTTACTTTAAAATCTCGGCCGCAGCTGTACCAGCACAGGGTCATGAATATTTTAAGACTAGGAAACCCATAAAAAAATGTTTCTTAAGTAGAAAGCGGGTTGTTTCACCATCGCAATGGTCTTCATGACACATTTGTTCGTCATATATTCATAATTACTACATAATCATAGGGTTTTATTTGAGTGCGAGATTCCCATGCGGTCTTATGTTGGAAGGGCTCCATATATGAGACTAAAGTGCACTTGGCTGTGAACTATTTGGCAGCTTTTACATAATTTTCTCACTTTGCCATAATTCTGCATTTCCAAGACCCCACTGACATTTGCTGGCTCCCTCCGAATCCTCAGTCCCTCACTCTGCTCTGCATCTCCTCACAAATTTTATCGATTAATGAAATATAATCATTCCTTATTGGCCGCGGTGGAGAGTTCATTCTACTTTTCTAATTAAGATTTCACACTCTATCTATATTACAGGCACTTCTATGTTACTTTTAATTCTTAGCGTAACTTCTTCTTTTCCTGAAATAATCAACCCATCTAATCTTTTCCTGTCAAATCGCATAAATATTTTCCTAAAGTTTATTCCCTTTACTTTGCGTTTCTGCTATTCGTCCAAACATTTTTTTTAAATGCCACATCGAAAATTTTATCTCCTTTAATATTGCATCATACTTATTTGGGATTTTCTTCGTCGCATGATTTTTTGCGAACAATTTACGTTTAATTAGTAAAATGCTAGTTTATGTGCCTTCGAGTATTTCATTGTTCATGTATTTTTTGTACTCATCGATAATGTGCATTGTATTGACGAACTACTTTTACGTATTTTAGAGCCAAAGTATTTTTATCCGTGTCATTCATAATGAATATGTACAATGTGTATTTTAATTACTTTATTATTAGATATTATTCTTTTTATGTATTATTTCTTTGTTGATTATGTACTTTCTGCAGATATAGATAAATACTTCCACGAATATCAGTGATTTTATTTTCATAGAAGATTTAAACAAAGGATTAATTTACCGGATAAATTCAGAGAAAGCACGTTCAGAGGTGGTGTAGCCGATATAATGCGTCCTCCTTGTTACATGAGCCGCTCTGATACTACGAGGAAGATCCGGGAAATATATGCTAGAACATGTCTTTTCAAGAATCCATTTCTACCGCGAACGATACGAGAAAGTAATCTATTATGGAAATAGAGTCATGGTACGTGCACCCCCTCCCACAGCGGATTGTAGGGATTATGTAGACGTAGACATGTGTAATTTATGTATGTTAAAGACTATGTATTTTAGGTATTCTATGATTTTTATTCATATGTATTTAAATTATCATTTAATATATTATTAATATCATTATTAACTACAATTTTATGTTTTATGTTTTTAATTACTGAGATTCTTCATTTCAATCGCCTGTTGTATTAGCAATTTTACCGTCTAAGTGTACTATTGACTGTACTGCTGTATATTTCCCTTTTTTCTTCATTTGATCTCTTTTAATTTATATTTTTATCAATAACGATGATTATAATCTATCAGGACTGGCAGGACTTCAAGGAAATACGTAATAGAAAAATACTAGGTATTTTTCACGTAAGATATAATTCAACGACCGTCTCGGCTAAAATGCCATCATCAGGTGATCATTTGGTTTTATTCCGCATTTTAGCTTAAACCGGTCGTTCATTTACACGGATATCATTCTTACTCTCTCAGTTCGAGAGTAATGACATTCCAATGGAAAAGATTTCTTAGTAGCGGTTTCCCCGGATTAAAAACGATACATTATTATTACTTATCTTTTGGAGCTTTACATTGGGCAGAAATTTTTCTAAGAGAATTATAATCACCAAGAAATCTGATTCGAATAAAGTTACGAACACGAAGTGTTTTCTTACAATTCGAAGTTTGAAAGAAATAATATATGTACGGAAGATTTGCTCTCCGTATCACTTAACCAATGTACTACGTTCTCATAGGCAGACTGAATGTCGCTCGCTTAAAATATTTGTATTGCTGCGTATGGCGACATTCGATGCCAAACTAAGAGCGTTGATGGCCAATGCAACACTTTTTGACACGAATATGTGTTCTCAATTCATAGCATAAACTGGTGCATCTTTTCCTCTTTCCATAGCGATTATAAATGAATACGAAGGCGAAAATATGGCGCTATGAAATAATAGAGCAAATGGAGACGAAGTAATCCTCAGAATCAGACAGAATGTTGTTATGATACAGCAGTCACTGCGAAAATATTCTGTCATACCGGTCTGAAATCCAATGAAGAAATCAGACTTGGTTTTGAACGCTAAATAAATTTAGGTAAAGTAATTTTACTCTCCCTACTTTTAATTTCCCTGTTTAATTCCCTGCTTTTTCGGCCTGCCCGAAACAGCACTAAATAACGAATAAATAGATGTGATAAAAAATCGTTGATTGATCGTTGAAAGGATCAGTGATTGCAATAAATAAAAGAAGTAGGGCGATTAGTGTTACCACCCCCTGCCAAACACCGATCGGCGGCTTGCAGCTTATCAATGTAGATTTACACTTAATAGCAGTCACAAACTCCAAACACCATCAAAAAAGGTTGATGTACAAGGTTTTTTTGTGTCTATAGCCATCAGCGGTATTCTTACCACAAATGTAGATTTAGATTGAGATTCATGGGATAGATATCACAATCAACGGACACCCGACTAGACCTGTTTAAATGTTTCACCTAAAATGAGAAGAAATAGACACATCTTCCCATTCCTTTCCATTTCCATTGTTAAAGAAGAACTCAAAGCCAAAGGTTCACCAAAAGAAATTAAATAAAAGCACTTTAATAACGGAGCGTAAAGTAAGAGAGCTAACATATGAAGCATATTCCTGCGAAATGTCCCTTTCTGGCTAAAATTCTTCATACTTCACATTTATCCTCTCCCATTAAGATCCTCCCCGACTACATTTACCAATCATTTCGAACTTGTACACTTTCACGCATTAAATTGAAAAAATACTACAGCTATTTCCGATAGTTTCTATGAGCATAATGTAAAACAAACAAAGATTTCTGAAAAATCCTATTAATCATGTCGCAGGTCCTCTAAATGCAAATAAATTCTACCATATTTTCTATCCTAATGAGTTTTTACGTCTACAAAGCCGAAAAATTATGATACTTTATTTAGTGTTTTATCAAAAATGGATTAAAAAATAGACGTAAGACGCATATCGAATTGGAAGGAAATTCGTCCATATTTCATTTCCATATTTGATATTGCTCATTATAAATGATTATTCACTTCGTTTGTGATGTTCAAAATAAGAGTTGAACGAGCAAACGTGTTCATTGGCGCGCTGAATGAAATTATAATGAATCGGTAATCGGGTAATGAGAAATTTATTGAGGAGAATTACTGCCAGGTCAAACGTGTTTTTGGCATGAGTGCAAACGACGAAGATTTTGGCCAAAGAGGCCGGATTTTGGCCGAAGAGAGATAAATGCCCTTGAACCGGATTTTGTTAGCAGAGAATGCATTCATTAAGAAATTAAGGATCTGGAATTTATTTCTGTTTTTTTAAGATACTGCAAAGGGATCACTAGAGATAAGTATTTACTATATGTTTTCGGCTTAAATGAATTTATTACGGCTTTTATCAACACTCTTGCTGTAAACTATCGTAAAATACAGTCGTAATGCGAAATATACTAGATCTGATGGCTTTTATAGTCGTTATATAATTCAATACACTTTACCTATGCTCTAAATTGCACTGTTGTGGAGCGATAATTAATTAGAGCTTATTTTCCGACTCCGCACAAAAAATGGAAAGTATTTTTCTCATAAGTATGGTAGTAGTAGTATTCTTAAAAGTGCTTCGACAGCTTAGGTAATTTCACACGTAGGCCCCCACTGGGAATCGAACCCGAGATTGCCTTCATCGAAGTCAAACGCGTTGCCCACTCGGCTCTCCTGAAGCCCTTTTCTCTTAAGCTACTGCTTCTATACTCTACAGCACTTTATGGATCTTTTAGTAGGGGTCACATAGATTAGCTATTTTGCTTTCTGCCAAAATATAAATAAGCAAATAACAGTCTGTTTTGCAATATAACCACTCTAGATGGAAGGTTGTTCCAATGATACTCCATTATGATTTTAAAAATTCCCCGAAATTGCATAAAACAGCGAGGTAGACTTTTATGGCATGAATACACCAATTGACGAAAATCACGCACCAATAAGAGTAGTAGTTTTGCTCCAAAACTCTGCATACAGTTAAATCTCAGGCAGATAGTCAATTGATTAGCCTAGTCTTAGGTTGACAGTCTTGCCACCAGAGGCTGTAAAAGCGCAGTCATCTGTGGCCTATAAAAGTGATCGCATAGGTTACTCGAACGAAGTGGGCCGTTGTTTCTGGTTGCGGAAATCTCGGCGACCTTTCGACTTGCCTCTGCGATGCCAGGGAAGAGATTTTACCCAGTTTATAGAGTTAGAGAAGGGATGAATGGTTAATATGCGCGAGGTTAGATGGTCGTATTGGCCGCCACCTGGGCCGTTCTAATCGGATTCCCACGACTCCTGGGTAGCGTGAATTTTTTTTGTCAACGAGTGTATTTTCAAAATGATTTAGAATTTTCGGTATCTCGTAATACACTGGGAGTGATTTTTTCTGTATGTCATGATGAAATTTTGAAAAATTACACTAAGATAATTAGACGGTCGTAGTGATAAAAATGCGATGTTTTGGCAGAGAATATCTCTACTTTCAGGGGCTTAAGATAAAACTGATACACAGAAAATATTTTCCGCTCAGTGAGAAATACTTTTTAATAATTTCATTTTTTTAAGAAATCTCGACTCTCTACGTTGACTTCTCTACGCTGTATTATGATGACACATCATATTCCAAATTATATAATCAGCGGCCCCTGTCGACGTTCACTTTGCCGCTACCGCCTTACTTGAAACCAACTCAGATACTTATATTATTTTGTGTATTACAAGAGAACACCATAAGTTCGTAACCCTTCGCTTTAGATTCGCGATTAACGATTCGCTCTAGATTTTCAGGACATATACCTATTGCTCTAAAGTAACAGATGGATACATTCTATCATATCAGGCAGAGCTTCGTGGAACGACATCAATAAGAAAATTAAAAAATACTACGTAATTTCCACACTTTAAATGTATAATGTATAACTGTAATGTGTTGTTTTTGTGATGTAATGTAATATAGTGCGGTTTGTATTTGTAATTGATAAGTGATGAGCAACTGTTTTAAATATGGGTGTTGCAATTGAAGTCAAGTGTGAAGCAGATTTTTAATGTGGTTAGTAGCTGATTAATATATTAATTGATTTATCGATTGACTTGTCCTGTACATACTTTGTGTGTCGTTGGATTGATAACATGTTATTATTATTACTCTTATTATTATTATACGATCACATTTTAGCTTATGTTTTACTTTGAAAAATGTCATGCAAAAATAACCTATGGCGTTTAAATGGAGTTCGTTAACTTAGTGGAAAAGTTCAAGCAGATTTTGGAGTACTCTCAATTTCCGAAACATCCTAGATGAACGAAGTTGTCATGGTAAAGGAAAAAAAGTCCTAGTATTGGTAATTTGCTCCTCTTTCAGCTATTCCAAACCATCATTTTCCACAATCTGGGATTACGACCTTAAAACAACATTCTGCAAATACCGCCGAGCAAAAGCTGTACTGAATGAATAAACCCTTGGCCTCAACAGTGCCTTAATCCGAGCCAGATGCTCTCCCCTAACCCGTGATCTTAAATAAGTAAGTGAACCTAAAGTACTTAATGGAAAGCCATGGATAAGACCCCGACTTAGGAGCCATAAACATAAGTTTTCCGGCAGGAAGTGAATTTTATTTGTCGCCGTCGTCGTTCCGGCTATCCCAACCCCTGGCAGTCGCTTTATTCCCTCGTAATTGGTAGCTTCAATCCATCAATTCAACTGAATTTTTTCTTTATCATTTCTCCTCTCTTACTGCTATTCCTTACAATACTTTTTCAAAAATAATGAACGAAATTTTTCAAGATAAATACAGACTGACAAGCAAGCCAGCGTTAGCTCTTTTCTAAATTTCTTCTAAGAGTGGATTTATTTCCTATTCCTTTATTTCTTGGACAATCTTTTCCTCGTGTCTGTCACTTTATTTCTTTTTTCCCCTCACCATTTCTCTCGGCCTACCTCTACTCCGTTATCTACCGCTAATTTCTTTCTCACTTTCTTTTCTCGATTTCTTCGCAGGGCATCAAACTTTAATCATCTCTTTCAAATACTTAACACCAAAAGACTGCAGACCAGTGGCGCAGCGAAGCTGGGGTTCAGGGATAAATCCCCCCAAGAGAGTTAAATTCTTTAAGAAAGATATCACAATCTAGTTCCCCAATCTCGGAAAGATCAATTACTTTGCTACATAACCGCATAAATCTATCCATATAATTCATCTATAATTTTCTATCCAGTTAACTTTTTTGAAGGGAATTTTATAACATCTCTTGTAGTTAGGCATACATTCGTTCTCTCGAACCCCGCCATAGATATATCCTGGCTGCGTTACTGGTTCAATCCGTCATATTTATCCCGGCATGATACTTAAGGACCGTTCGGAAAGTTATGTATTTTCCATAACGTTTTATTTTAAATCACATTTTCAAAAATTCATGATGACGAATCGGTGGGTCAAAATTACGACTACGATTGTTTCTAAACTCGATTTTGCATATTACAAGAAGGACAATTATATTTTGCTTTTCCAAGATTAAGAAGGTAAGAAATAAGATATTTATCAATGCAGGGACAGAAAAGGGAAAGTTTTTAGGGGATTTAAGGAGACCTTTAGCAAAAATTAGGTGTGCAATAAAAATTTCGTTATTCGTTTAACGTTGGGGTTACATTTACAGTGGGGTTACAGTGCATTTACATTGAATTCTTCTTTGAGGAATTCTTCTCTTCGATCTATTAATCTTTATTTTCAACTCTCAGTTTAAAGTCTTTGTTTGCACTTTCCACATATATATTCAAAAGTAAAAGTTTGTCTGACAAATTGTTAATCGAAAAATTGTGCTATTCTTTGAGTAAATACTTATTCTTCCGTATAAGTAGTTATATTAACTGATTAATGTTTGCTTGTGAGTCCAGCAAGTCGCAAATAGTATTTTATCTATCAATTTTTGTTTCTCCGATGAGAATCAACGGCAAATTCGGCTAGTTAGTTACTATATAACGAAGGTTATGATAGAAATTATCAGTATGAGAATAGTAATAAGTGAATCTTATTGTTTATGAAAAGTGTTTTTGATAATTATCTTTATATCATATATATTTTATAACGCTGCTTCATTTTTGCTCTACATTAATATGACTTTTTGCAGATTGATATAAGAAGCGATTCACTCGCAATGCATTTAATTTGTCATGCATTTACTTGAAATTGTATTATTTGTACCGATTAGTATTTCTGTACTGTGTTTCATATTTTTACCATTTTTTAATTTTAAAACCTTGAAATGGGTATCCTTTCAGACAACTTTTACTTATCACCTTGTTTTTTCAGACCCTCCGTCTTTATGGATGTTTTCTAAGCACTCTTCCCAAAGCTCTATTAGGTTTTCTTATATTAACAATTTATTTTTCCTATTCTCTCTCTATTGAAATGACTTCTTATTATATTTTACTAATTGCATCTATTTTACATTGATTGGATAGAATAGGAGGCTGAATCTCTATCTAGTGTAAATAAAGACTATTTAAAAAATAGTTATATCGATTGTAAGGGCTCTAACCTGGTGGTGTTCCATGACAACATAGAGCGGATTGACAAAACATATTTATTTATAGGAAACTACAAAACAGCAAACAACACGATCTGAATTTTGATACATGACACGGCCTGATGATTATGCCATGTATCAACGCTCGGGTCGTGTTGTTTGCTATTTTGCAGGTTCGCATAAATAAATCTGTTTATTCAATTCGCTCTTCGTAGTAAAATAGTTATTTGCAAGTCACAATCGCACATGATTAATGAATATTAATACGGTCACACTTTGAAAGAGATGGTTTTGGGAGTATTGGATATCACACGAGTAGCGTCACTGGAGCACATTTTCTTACGGTTACTACGAGAAAAATGGTTCGTTGTGGAACACTTTAAAGATAGGGCAGCGGTATGTTTAAATTTGTGTCTTCCTTGCTCAGCGCGACTTCGCAGTCCACAGCTAAATTTTCGAAATCTTTTGGGGCTAAGGAAAAGTTTGCAGCGAATTTCAGTCCGTTTTTTAACAAGAGTGTCTCCTCGCCATTAAATGAGTGATGAGATAAACCCTGTGGTAACTTGTATAAGTTGTCCTTAAACCTCTTTCATCATGAACAGCTACCACAAATATGAGGCTGAAATAGTGGATTTTGTGGTCACGCTTCATTAGAAAATCGGACACGAGTAAAAAGCAAGACGTTTCCGTTTTCGATTCGGGTGAATGAATCTTACTTTTGTTTTTCGGTTCAGTTTTAAAATCCAGCAAAAATATCGGATTATATCGATATCGGTCATGGAATTGGCCTATAGGTTGAATGCCCTGGTTCTGCGATCTCTCCAGCGAACAGCTATCCCATTCGAATCCGCAGGTTGAACCCATATGATCTTTGTACGCAGGAGAAAACAGCCCGAGCAATAATTAATGAAAAAAGTTTCTTTCCGCCGCTTAATCTATGCGCATTTCGTGATCAGCGCGGTCACGACATGCGACACACGCGTCACGAAGGTTTGCAGACAAAAGATGGCGCCGAAATTCGTGTGTGGAATGTGTCGCGAGAAATTTCGGGAAATCGTGGGGGTGGTGGACTCAGTGGTATCTTGCGTAGCGGATCGATTTCAGTCACGCGTGCGGGCGATGTTTCGAATACGATTTTTGTGAATAAATTGGGAAGATGGGCGATAACGGCGAAGTGGACAGCCGATCGGCTTTCGATCGGTTCGGCCGCCGATAGAGCACTTCCTGCAGCAATGCCTCGCATGACAGAGTACATAAGGAGCCAATCGATTGTAAGGGAGCTGAAAGTTCTCCTCTATTGGTCGCAAATAAATGCTCTTCTCTCTCGGACTGTCTTGCGGTGACTGTTGCGACAACAAAATATTGTTGATTGTGTTCGAGAACAACTCCTCTCCAGAAGGTAATTAATGCCGCCACATCTTTTAATCTTCCAGTCTTCTGGACTTCTTTAATCTTAACGACCATGAATTGCCACACCAATCACTTTCAATAGAATGTTGAGATCTCCACGAGGCAATTGAGGGTATCCGTCGAGCTGAGGTTGAAGCTATCAGAAATATTAGTGCGTTTCTATTACAGCTTTCGCAAAATATGCTTTAGGACATATAGGAATGCGTCCCATTCGCCAGAAACCCGGAGAAACTTGTATAATGTGGTAGTAAGAAATGTAAAGAACTAATATTGATGTGCATAAACTTTTATCGACTCTTTTAATTAAAACAATTACTGTTTTTAGGAAAAATATCTGCAATGAATTAGTATATTTCTGAAGCTAACAGACATCTGCATTGCAATATTGATCTGTCATAGCTAGGAGATATTATTATAGTATTAGTGTATTATTCTAATCAGGATATCTATATTTTGTAGAGAGTAATCAGGATATGTATGTATTGTAATAGTGTATTGGGTAGCTAGATGGTAAATGTTCTTTAATAGTCATAAACGTTGCAAAATTGTTATTGCCATCATATATCTTATTGTATGACTGTAAAGGTTAATACTAAAATAATTGTAAAATAGTAATGAGTTATCACCGGACTATTAGTCCATCTGTAATGTGTATAATAATAATAGTATTTTCTGCGGTCAAACTAATTGCTTTCTATAAACTGATCAATTCCCATAGTAGAATTATCTAACTTTACAAACAATAACAATAATATATAAAATAAAAAAGAGAGTATCTTCCGAAGTGAATGGAACACTTTCTAATCGCTAAACAGCCTTGCTGTTGAATATCGAGGCAATTACTTAGAACCAATTCAATCCTGGGAATAATCTTTATCGCTTTCACTTCTCCGGCATTTTTCGCTCTGCTTCGCTTCTGCTTTTCACGCTAAATAATAGGTTTTTAGAGAGAGACTTTAGTGTATAATTTTCGAATAATTTTGGAGGAATGGAGGAGAAGATATTGCAGGTGAAGACCCTCTTCTCTTGTGTTCCCTTACTTGAACTCGCTTATTTCGTACTTCGAGCATTTAATCATTTCATCTGATGTTTTTTTTGTTATTCTCAGAATTGAAGTTTTTTTCCATTAAGATTAACTTATTTTTCTACGGAAAGATCCACGTGTTTTAGCATCTGTCGTGAGTCCCCACCAATATGATTCGAAGCGTCTTCGCTCTATTACTGGATTTGAATAGGTGATATGTGCGATTTACTTCGTGGGTTAGGATATATTCGAATTCAAATTACCGCAGGCAGTTCTCAAGAAACTGTAAGAAGCAGCTCGATTGATTTATTTCTTGGAAGTTTTTTTATCATAAAGCGCTTTTCCGCGAAGTGAGTTATGGTGTAACTCTAAGAAATGATAATAATGCACGCTCTTGGTCGGATCACGGCATTGGTCTTTATCGTGCGTTTGTGCAGTTACAGCATGACGTGAAGAAATTACCTAGAAAAGTAAACCGAGACTTAGCTCGACTTGAATGATTCGTTTCAGTTAACTATTATTCCAGCTGCAGCCAAATTATCCATAACTACTACTAATCGCCCTCTTCTTAAATTATTCCACCACAATCAAAGAAATTACAAGAAATTTATAAAAAAAACTCGCAAGCGATGGATTCAGCAAGCAAGTGAAAGACTTCATATACTTCGACGAATATTTCCACGAACAGCACGCGAAAATAACGAACGGAAAAGAAATTAATTTCCTCAAGAGGAAAACGGAATAATCTATAATTTTGAGTCAGTGAATCTACGATGCAAGAATGATTAAATGTCAGAATTTAAGACAATGCGTTCTATCGATTCGGACGTATGTTTTGAGTCACTTTCAGTTGACTCGTATTGTGGAATTCACCAACTCATCAATCTTGCGTTATATATTCAATAAATTGGTGCAATGATCAGGTGAAAAATTAATTCAATCCATGTTTAAGTCACAAACGGTGTGCTTACGTAAACGCAGATTGTTCTTCCAAATCAGTTTGCTCCGCAATTTGAATCGATACTGAGGACAACATCACAAAAAGACCAGCGATCCAGTGGCAACGTCAAGTACACAATGCCCGAGACTTTTTTACAATCTGGAGCATTAATAATGCGCATTTACATTCTGCCGCAGTCGTAACAAAGCTTCACCTTCAGCTAGGCTAACTAAAGAGTAATTAGTTAAATGAGCCAGGAGCTATATAATCTATAAACATAAATAAACAAACCCAAACCTATAAACATAAATAAACAAACCCGTCTCGCAGAGCACGAAGAGAAGTATAAAATATAGTTGATAGGTTATAGAAGTTAACAGTAACAAAATGATGAAAATTTTATATAAGTGTTCAGGTATTGACGGGATTCCTCGAGCCTTAGACGTGAAATATTCCGCGTTCTTGGTAAAGGGTTGAGAATGCCTTCAGTAATTTATTATAGAAAAATAAAAAAAATAAAACTCGACCCAGACTTGGACAACGACTGAGAAAGTAAAAGTCCCGAATCCGTTTAAAGTGTGGTCCATTTGAAGCATATCTCTGCTGATACCGAGCATAACTGCAAGCCTGAGGCTGATAGTAGTATTATAGCATTATGCCTTGTTGATTTTTTGTTATGAATACAATCAAATGAAGTTGATGATAATAAACGATATAATTTATTGGAGTTATTGAAGAGTCCAACTGGTGAAACCTCATTTCTTAGCTAATCTCACGCATGTTACAAACGGGGCGAGGTGAAGCAAATGCCTCGAGCGCTTCTCGCCGGGGACGCCAAGTTGAATTTTAAGGTCTTCATTAATATGTGATGTTTTATTGCTTAGAAAAATTATAAATTTCAGTAAATAGACATTCATTAATCCCTTTCCTTTGCGAGTTATCTTGATTAAAATGAAGAAAAATAACTTGGGAATAAAATGGAAGGCTACGTATACCATCTCCAGTATACATATATGAGTAGACACGAACCATGTTGAAAATCATCTATAATCATGTTTAGCGGTGCATTTGTATTATTATCATCTCAGCTTAAAACAATTATTCGTTATCTAAAAGATGACGCAACTATGTAACGAGTAAATATGTTTATTTTATTATCTTTTTTACCTTGACTTCTCAGAAAAATGATTACATATTTCTCTTTGTTGATTTACGTAGATTTTACGTTAAAGCTACGTTGAATTTACCACCTATTGGTGGAAGGGTGGAAAATTCTGTGTCACTCCCTTTCTGTGGGTGTTTTCCAGCAGAGGGGTATTTTTCCAAAGTGAAGACTCATGTTTTTATCCCCACAAAGAAGATTCATTCTATGTTTTCTTTATCGCTTTTTAAATTCTCAAGGAGGAAGGCTTAGTTGTAAGATGAGACTCGCTTTGCTGAAAACGTTTATCATGGTTATCATTATTATCACGTGAGTTTATAACTCCGTGGAAATATCATTTACTTTTCCGACTGTCTCCATTATGGAAGCGAAGTTTGTGAAAGAGACAAATGCCAACGGCTCTTCTTCACCTCTTTCCTTTCTTTTCCTCAAATCATTCGCAGAACTCATTCGCTTTTATTTTACGCAAAGAAAACTCCTTCGATTGAATCCAAATGTCGCTCCACCCTCTATCCTCCCGCCGCTGTCTGTTTCCCGTCACTTTCTTAACGCAGCCGTGTTATGTCCCCAGACAAAGATCCATTCCACTAAAATGTTCCCCTTGTTTCTCTCCGTCGCTATGGAGACTGAGATGGAGCAGTTCTGCGTCTTTGTCTTCTTGTACATTGTTCGTGGACACACAAACTATCCAATCATCTACACATTCCGCGAAAATGAGAAGATAAATATCATGAGCATTAACTGTGTGTGAGGGAGAAATTATTCTTCCTCCTCCGAATACCTCCATCATTTTTTAGATTTAAATTCATTTTTAATCCAAACCAAATACCCAGTGTGCTGGTGGAGGCAATGAATTATCATCGGAGACAAACAATTTTGAGATTTACATTTAAGGGTTTAATTTATACTCGAAATCATACGATCGAACGATTTATTGAGAACCTCGAAATCATTCACGGAAAAGAGATAACGCGTAGAAGATTATCAACAATATATTAAATTATAACAATATCAACTGCTTTCCGATGATGAAGACATCAATTAAGAGGGAAGAGAATCTGCCAGGAGTCGTCCTAAAATTCATAACTTCACTTAAATTTTGTTCACGCCGTTCTCCTTCAGTTCTGATCTGAGGAAAAATTGATTGCACTGTTGTATTTTGAATGTAATTTAAAATTTTCTATGGCAGTCGTTCCAAACATCGTTACTGAGCTATATGCGCAATAATGGAATGGCCTGATTCCGGAAAGACAAACTCTATTTCAGTAATATGGAGTCATAGAGGTAATACTCCATACTGAAGAAAAGGATGGAAGCTGAATCGACTAAGCATGGAGAATGAATGAGAGTAAACGGAGGGTCCATTGGGAATAGGTAGCGTTAAAAATATTACCTGAAAAAGTCCAACGATGTACGCATTATAGGAAATGGGGCACATGCACAGAGAAAAAATGGGATTTTTTGAAGCCGATAGGATAACAAACAAATCGAGACAAAAACCGATGGTAATAATAAACCAAAACAAAATAAGGTAGTGAGGCAATATTTTCATTCGCGAATTTTCATATTGGAAATGGAATTCCCATGGAAACAGATGCGGGCGTTGCTAAACTTAACAAAATTAAACAATTTCAGGTTGAACGAGAAGTGCTAGACTCTTAAGTAGGCTGCAGCATCCAGACAATGTATGGTTAGTTTTTGGAGAGGTGACGGACATCTGTATCCATTCTACTCTTACATTTGTGAGCACAAGAGCGCAGAAAGCGGTAAAGTAAAAACTTCGGCATTCCAAATGAGAGATTTATGTAAAACGAACATTTAAAAAATGACTTCCATGAACTTTTCGTAAATAAACTACAAGAAGAATGCTGTACTTAAATCTCACATCAGAAAAAACACATGAAACTAACTTAGCTTAGCTTAGCTTAACTTAACTTAGCTCAAAAATTCGTTTGCTTTTTATATGTAAGGTCAATGTTAGACTTTTATTAGATATTAATTAGTTTTATATTAAAGTAGGAGGTACGAGTTTTTGAGTTCTGCAAAAAGGGACGCTTACTAAACGTTGTAAACAAAAATGTAAGAGAATATATGCGACCCAATGCTCGATCAATTTATTACGGGAACCAAAAGAGGCAAGAATTATCCAAGTCCTCAAGCCTGGATTCCCTAAACACCAAATCAACTGTGAACAAAATCATATGATGCGGAAGACAGGCGCTCATGCAAGATAATACGTGAGAAGGAAGTTACTTCTCCCAGGTCATTTGGTATTTTTGGAGAACCCAGTTTCAGAAGACTTCACATGTATGAGGCATTATTTTAACATGTAAGTACATTCATATATATAAAAAGCAAATGTCCGTCCGTCCGTCTCCCTATTTATCTCAGAAACGGCTTGACTTAGAGATCTGAAAGAAACTGCATTGTGATTCTACGATGCTGAAACCCCCAGGAAAACTATTATCATCTCTGTAAAGGCCCGGGTTCGAACCCAGGAGCCCATAATACGTTTCCATAAGAGAAGAACGTAAATAACGTTTTCATGACTTGCAGAGGTTGTTTCTTTTAAAAAATTGAATTAGAAACAATGGTTCTACGAAATTGAGACAAGTGTCTAAAGAAAGAAAAATGATCATTGAATCTTATTTTAGTAGTGAAATATTGATATAGATCCAAAATTTTGAGAAATTTGATAAAATACATGGAAAATTCGTAAAATTTTTCGGAAATAAACAACCCATCCCTTTGACGACCAAGGCAATTGTTTGAACATTGATTTCATGAGTTATCCCATATTAATGCACAGGGAAAATCAGGTAGTATACTCTTCCATAAGAAATGAATGTCAAATTGGTTTTCGTTACCTGCAGAGATTGTTTCTTTTACTAAATTAAATTAGAAAAAATGGTCCTACGAAGTTGAGACAAGTGCCAAAAGAAAGGAAAATGATCATAAAATCTTTTTTTAGTCATGAAACATTCATATAAATTCGAAATTGCAAGAACTTTGATAAAATAGATGAAAAATTCATAATTTTTTTGGGAAATAGACAACCCATCNTTCCGAAACCTCTATGTTTTCACCCATATTTCAATTATATTTATGTAAATTCTCACGGGAATCAGTAATATTATTTATTTCACATACGAAAGATATTCCATTCATCCGCATTGATCCTGTATTTATTTTATATTTCCCTTTTCAATAGAAAAACGGTGTTTTTATGTCCGTTTCAGACAGCAGAGACGAAGAACCTGCGGCTTCATATAATTTCTGAGGCAAACTCAGTTATTTCAAATATTTTCATTTTCGATTACAGATTCTTGTACCTTAATCTCGTCGAGTTGAAATAAAAAGAAAAGAAATCCATTTAAATTTATTTAACCATTGAATTCGTTTCCATACGCAGAAACAATTTCTGTGTTAAGCTGTTTTATAATGTGCACGATTGTCACTCGAGTACGGCGTGAAGGCTTGTATGAGACTTAATTGTTCCATGTGCAGCATAATTACGTATACAGCCTTCCAATTAAAAATAGTCCGCACCCCTGTCCTACAATACCCCTAAAATAACCTATTGAAAATAAAAGATGAAATATTCTACAAAAAGTAAACTTCCAAATCCACGTCTGAGCAATGAAGAAGCAATGGGAATTATTAAGGATCGGAAGTAGCACAATCTAAATTACCCATATCATTCGAAACCCTGTTGGTAACACCAAAGGGTGATTTCCCCAAAACTAAGTTCTCGAAAAAATCAGTTATAGTGACGGGAAATATGTTTATCGCGAAACCAGCGTAGAAATTTCCTACGCGAAAACATCACGAAGTTAAAATTCTAAAAATGTCTCTCATTATAACTTCGGAGATAGAAATTGCTCTCTCCTCTTGAGTTCCACAATTCAGTTTTTCGAGAAATTATTCGTATCTTGAATCTAGTAGTCTGATCGGCATCCAGGTTCGCTTGAGAACACCTAAAGATTGGTATAACGATTTTTTACAACGATTCAGGACATCACTTTCATCGAAAGGTTAACTTCCTTAAGTGAGAGGCAGTCACGTTCTTGTCTATCGATAAATGGGCGCTGTCAAGAGGCTTAATAGACCTCCGACGATAGCAAAAGCGTGAGATAAAACTTTAATCCAATCATCAATCTGCATTTGATATCGCAAGTAAAGTTTCAAACCCTGTGTTCAGGGTGTGAGTGCCACGTTGTTCATTGAAATGGAAGCAAACGAAAAATAATCGATGTTATGAATGAGTAACAACTCATTATATATAAGATAGAGATATAATGAGCCAAAAACCATCTCTTTTAGTAAAAATTGTTTCGGGATTGTGCTTACGACCGAGCAAAACAAACGCTATTCCTACTAAACTTGCTGAATCCCCCGAATCTATTTAATAAATATATGATTTTTCAATCAAGGCTGAAATTCAATTCTGTTCACCAGCCCCTAGATCTATTTATTATTAAGTAGATTTCTCTGCACCTCACACTCAGCCTACTGAGTTCTTCGATGGATTTTCTCTCCATTACGACGACACGACGAACGTCTAATGACTACTGGCGCCTCGGTTTAGCTTCAGAAATCTCTCCTGCTTCCGACATTCTTTCATGAAATGAGGAACGCTGCAATGTGTCGATAATAAATTGGAATTCTTTGTCGAATGCCCTTTCATCTCGTATCTACAAAGAAAAAATATCAATGGTTGGACGTTGAACGTTGATCAAAATTAAAATTATTTTTCGGAAAATTTGCGTGTCTTGTAACTAGGTCATGGGACCGAAATTTTGAAGCTCAATTTTTGGCTTCAATTCAGTGAAAACACGAAATTCCGATTTCGCCTGAAATAATCCGTCTATCCGATTACAACCG
>KZ308563.1:283288-344597 GCA_000376725.2 Ladona fulva | reverse complement strand
TATATATATATATATATATAATACCTATAACTTAACCTATATAATAACCAAGTGACTGCAGACAACGCAAAGAAGTACGGAACTGTGTATGCTTTGAATCACAAGAAGAGACAGGAAACACAACAACACCTGAGAGAATGACAGGAATGACAGACATCATAGATAAGGTAAGATCGCTGAAATGGATGTGGGTGGGCCATGTTGCGAGGAGAAACGACAACCGATGGACATCAGCAGTTCTCAACTGGACACCAAGAGATATGAAGAGGCCAAGAAAAAGACCAAAAGACAGATGGAAGAGAGACATCATCAAGTACTTAGGGGTGACATGGCAACGAGAAGTTCAAAATAGGGAGAAGTGGAAAGCACTTGGGGAGGCCTACATATGATGTAGTATGTATATATATATACACACACACACACCGATACACCCTTCCCTATATATATTTACAGATGCTTTTATATATGTATCCGTCCTCGCTCGCTGTTTCATCTTCCTCATTGCAGAGAGAGCGAGTGCTCCAGAGAAAAGAGCTTCTATAAAAAGTGCAGATGCACAGTGAGGAAGGGCTATCTTAGTCGATTGCCTCCCCTTGAACGGGTCGATGCCGCACCTCAAGAGAGCTTCTCCTTTCGTCGTTATCTCCTTCCCCATAAACTCCTCCGTATCCCTTGCCAGATATATTTACACCTACTAAAAGAGTATTATAATTTTTCACTTCAAAGTCAATTTTGGACCCAAGCCAGGTAAAAATGCTCTTACTTTTCTTTTAAATCATATCTGCCAACAGAAAGAATGATATGATTAAATCCGCCTCTGCCTTCTAAGGCAAGATATTGAATTTGATCGCGATTCTTTCCTGCCTTTCTTGTTCTTAACTTAGGAACTTATTGGCATTCCTCGTTATTTCTCTTATCTCAAAATCAGTAAGCCACAATTACACCTGATTAAGCAACTTTCTTTCCATTTTTTTATTTCCTTGTGGTGCCTCTCTCACAAACTACTTAATCTCTGTCACTTCTCGAATTTACGCTGTTTCAACCGTCTCCACCAATGTTTCAATTTCTTCTAACTCAAGAAAATTCAGGTCGTCAGAGATATTCACGAAATTTTGAAGAACATTATCACAAATTTTATGATAACGTGAAAAAGAAACAATTGAATACATATTACCAAAGGTGCCACCATTTTTAATATTCTTATCTTTCACTTGGTATAGATCTCATCAATATCATGATTGCAATTTTCATTTCTCCTTTGACTCGCGTAATTTTGGTCATTAAAATCGATTTAATCGATATTGGTCCACCTTCGCTTGAACTCTTAAATAAGTTAAAAGCTTGGAATTATAGTCTATTCTGGTTACGTGTAATATTGACGCCTAAAAATTATTATATCATAAAATCACCTTAACCCTTTACTTGAGTGTTATCATTCAGATGGATTCTCCTCTCTACCACATTGTAGCGAGGACGTTGGTCGTGGAAGGTCAAAACAGGATAGGGAATGTTCTGGCTCGATAGTTTGATTGGTTAAAGCGTCAGCCCAGGAATGGGAAGATTCCACGAAGGAATATTTCTATGAAGTTTTCGAATTACCAAAACGAACTCAAAGAAGAAAGATTTCATGTAACAAAATAAAATTCGATTCTTTACCAAGAGGAGCCAAAATAGGAATTTCGTGTTTCGTCTTTTTATGTTGTTTCTTATTCGAAATTTATTTCTTAGCTCATTCCAGCGATTCGATGAAATTATTACAAATTTATATTACTCGTAAGCATTTAATTTTGCTTTTTCTTTCAGAATGTATAGGATAAAGAATTAAGATCAGGGGCAAAGAAGTGAATTCTAAAATATTCACAATAAATATTAGGTACAATAATTTCACTTTGCAACAGATGCAGAAAACTTAAAATACAACGAAGCATATACCGAAGAAAAAAGTATCGTTAAGGAAAAGTAAAAGAGTAACGTAACTATAAAAAGGACTCTTTTAAAGTAAAATTGCACTGATAAAAGTAGTAGTTAGAAAGAAGTTCTTGTATAGACACACTGTAAGGAACTTAAGGCAATCATAGTCTCTGTTTCGCCCTTCGTTCAGATATCGTTTCAAAACAAATTATTGCCAAAGGAATGAGTTTTGTATCTTACTTCGTTTGCAAATTTGTAAGGGTTCTCGTAAAGATTCTGCAATGTAGCAGTTTTAATCTCTTCGAGTTTCCAAAAGCATAAATTACTGGAATGGAGCAACTCTTTCCTCGACGTGAAGATCACAAAAAAACGCGGAAAAGACTTCAGGTAAAAGATTGCTATCTTAACCTTCTAATTAGACAAATTCGCGGACTGAGAAAATCGGACGCTAAGCCTATCGTTCAAATGGAATAATAATATTTAGATTTAAGTGAAAATTTACAATCTATTGCAAATAAAAAACGGTTTTATCAAAATAGATGATGGAAAGACTTCTTTAATCCTTAAGATCCATTTTGTGAATGTATCGGAAAAGTTTAAATACGAAGCGTAACCATGAAGAAAAGAGAATAAACAAGTAAAGAAGCAGTATAAAGAAGTAACGATGCTAGATGGGTATCATCTCTCGTTACAGAGTTTAAATAATCGGCATTATACACATCTCGTCATTATTTTTATCGAGACAATTCGAGAATAAAATCCATTTAATTTATAAGGGTCTGGGAATTTGAAATTGTCTTGCGGAATAAAATTAAGTCGAAGTAAGTTAAGAAAGAAGTTAAATTGAAGAAAAAAGTTTGGAAGTGGATTGATTAAGTTTGGATAACAACCCCTGAGAAATGGAGTTTTATTGAAGGCGCTTTTGACAATCGGTGCGCCGAACAAAGACTTCATTACGGAGGAATCTCTTGAGAGGAAAGGGTGGGCCAAAGGGCGGAGTTTAAATCCACATACAGTTTATCGCACTTTTCAGGACGTCTTTAATGAAATACTCTTTTTTAAAGTTAATCGCGACCGAGGTTGGTAAATCATTGATATCGCCCACATTATACAATAACAACTTTATAGTTGATAAATTGATGGCGTATAGTCAAGGCCACTTTTATGGAAATCACTGAAAAATTCAACAATAATAGAGTATGCTAAATGCAAGTTTCGCGTTGCAGATATTTAGAGGACAATTACTGAAAACTGACTAATATCAACAACAGAACAGAAAAATGCGTACAACTATCCATCTATCTGGTATTCAGAGAATATCATCAAAAATTTTGCATTTAACGTGATAATCGATTAAGATAAAAAATGAACGGTTGTGCGTGTTGAGGATAGTGGATCCGCAGAAATGCTGTTTATAACGACGGATTGCGGGCAATGCGAATTCTCTTCCGGAATTCAGTGCGTCTGGCGGCCTTTGGCATGTTCAGACGCTTCTCTCCGTTGGACGATAAAATTTCTGGAATTTTTGCTTCTCATCACTCATCCAGTTGGAATAAAAATGTCGGATCGTACCTTGGTCGATGTGACATGTTTAATAATAAGAACAGGTATTATCACTATTTCATCAAAATTAGCGCCAAAACGCGTTATTTATCCAAAAACTTGATAACGGAAGTTACGTAATTTTTCTTCGATGCTCTAATAACGTAATGTTCGTCAAAACAATTTTAGGAAGTAAAAATACACTGCGGTCAACAGTGAAGCGAATTATTAGAGATCCGATTACATTTCCAGATAATCAACTTGAAGTATCACAATTTTACAGCGTTAATACGTGATTCACTGTTCAAACAAAACTCTGTTTTTAAATTTCGCTCTTACCTTTTACGACGGTGACGACAAAAAATAGTGCTAAAATGTCATTACGAAAGATCGCCGCTTTTGATAAAAAGAATTTCATATTCGACTTTTAGGTTGAAAGTAATTAAAAAAGGAAAAATCAAACATTACTTCTAATTTCATCACATGAAGAATATGTATATCTCCCAGAATGAAAAATTCACTAAAGCCATTTTATATCGAATGGTAAATTTCGGAAAATTAATTTTTCCGCAGACTTAAGTTGTAAAACCCTTTAGCACCCGATAGCAGTGATATATAGTCATAATCGCGCGATACGACAGTGTGGCGTGGAATTAAAATGTTCTCCCGAGTACGGAATCAAATTATAGAGAAATCCTTCGCTCAATTACGAAGTTTCAATATGTTTTGACGTAAGCTTGCGTAACCATAGTGTATATGCAACTATATATTAAATCTGGCATTACCTTTGGCTGTCACATAAATCGCCGTTTTGCACTTCATTTGCATCGAAACCGCGTAATTACGAAGTTGCTGAGCGGTGGATTTTCAAGGCAACTACAAGCCTTGCTGAGCTAGCACGTGACTCGTTGATTTCAGTTTCAGATTGTTACGGTCACGGAAAATCATTGTCCATTCTCAAGACATTCATGATCTTATCACGTCTTAAATATGAATTCGCAAAAAATCTTCCTTCGTGATCTAGTCTTGAGACTGCAAGATTTTTTGTTCGAAAATAATTACGTATTTTATTGTTATACTGCTAGTTATGTGTTCACGTTAATAATTATAGAAATTTCAGTCTTTCAGCTCACCCTTCAGCTGATTAAGTTTACGATTCAAACAAATGCCGGTAAACTCAAAACCGATTTCTTGTGTTTTTGTAGTCATTTTTTGATGAAATCAACAGTCGGCTTTTTCCAATTTTTGTAACCTTTAATGAGTTAATTTTATCGATAATCCTAAGCCTTTTTTCAGGGAATTATACTAAAATAGGATTTCCTACGTCAAATTCCTTTCTCACGTAAACAATTTAGGAAAATTCCAAAACCGTAACGAAGGACTGATGATTTTATATTCATTACATGCAAAATGATGCACTATGAGATGCTACGGAAAATAGTTTATGAGTGTCTGAAAGTGCACGGAAAGCACTTTGTGTAACTACTAGGATTGCCGTTTTCGCACTCTTTTTGGCCTTTGAGAAGTGACCCGGCGATTTACAGCGCTTACCGCGATTTTCATCGCAAATTGTGACGTCTTGTTCGATTTTCTCTAAGTTAAGTCTACCAAGTATCTTTCCTATTTTGGTCTTTTAATCTTACAGCTGAGTTGATTCTTACTGAAAACAGATGCAATAGTAAAGTTAGTACTTAGCTAGTACTTCCCTACTATAGTATTTCTACTAGTGTTTTTTCATGCTATCGTGCCAATATATTTATTTTATTGTTTTTAGTTTTATATAACTTATTATTTGTTATTCAACTCTTTTATAGGCTTTAATGTAACTTGTTAACTATGGCTGTGGTTGGATCCGCTAATAAATGAAGCAAAACTGATTTCCAAAGATTTCCAATCTTAATCTTATAAAACAACAATTATCCTGAATATAAATACAGATAATTAGCACCGTCTCTTAAGAAACGTTTTCTCTTCCCTTTCGAAGAATCATAGTAAGATGATTTCGGTCCCTCATCCACCACATCTCTCGTGATCATACCTCGAAAGTTTATGGTTAAAATCCATAAATATAGCTCAATTTTAAGGCAAAATATATAATTCAGTTCTTTGAATGATAAATGAAACCCAATTTAAGTACCTTCGATAGTTTCGCAAAATATTCGATGCCATAACTATGGTCAAGATGCATACTTTATATTTTACTTAGTTACCAATAATCCATAAATTCCTATTACTTTATCAAAATCTGCTCTTAGCGGATTGATTATATTTGAAAATACTTTACTTGACGTTAAGTCGGAATCATCCTATGATGAGTAAATATTTATTTGTAGAGTTTGTAAAGCAGGTCAAAACATGATGAAAACAGCGTTAAATAAATGATAAAATGAAAATATTTTCTATCCGGATATTTGGAATGTTTTCTGGCGTTCGTCATTTACTTATTTATTCATTTACGGGAAATTTCCAATTTTTAAATTAACATTTTAAAATATCTTCTTGCCTTATTTCAGCGATATAAACAATGAGTGAGAATTTTTTTCATACACTTTTCAACTTACATTCAAGTTTTAATTCGAACTATCAATCTAGTACATTCATGGGGTAGTGCATGAAGTAATAAAAAATTTTGAGTTAAATTTAAGCAAAATAAAAATTATTTTAATGTTTAACACTAAGAATTATAGGGCATACACAAGAGAATAGTAATTTTTCAGTATTACGTCGTTGTATTTTGAATTATGAACCTCGGGAGAGAGTCTTCGTCTTAAACGTATTTTAAGGAAATATTTAACTAGCTCATTCATATATATGTACGTCTAATAGTTTTTAATCAGTTCCACGACGCAGAGTGGAAGTGGGTATTGGGGTTCGCAGACTCCCCCTTCGATTAGATTGCCAGGGAAACCATCCAATCGAGATGATGGCCTGCGATTAACTCTCTAAAGACTTCCTGATCTTGGTAAATTATTCGGCGGTTCTTCCTTCGTAGTTTGAATTGCAGCTGTGATACTGTTTCTTACAGCTATGTCTCTCAGTTTGTCGATTACTGCTTTCTGCGATGAAAATACACTCACAACAGATAATCATAATATATAATAATAATCATCATAATTTTTAAAAATACTAAAATTTAGATATTCTAAGTACTTTGATATAAAAATCGAACGGATTCAGAAGCAATGGTTTCCACATTGAGTCCATTAATACTTATTACTTTGCGATAATTTATTGATGAATTGAATATTTTTCATTTTTCTTTTGGTAAACGATAGAAGAAACGCGTTTTTCATTTACTGTCGTCTCTTTGTCTTATGAAAGCCCCAAAGATAAGAGCGATGGCATTCATTCGAGCAACTCCTTGTCGAAAGAAAGAAAGGCGAGTTATATTAGTAGAAGTACGGATGCACTGAAAAGTACTTTTTTTCCGCTTAATGTTATACATAGAGATATACTATCAGGCCGAACACATATATGCAGAGATTTTCTTAGATAAATGTTTTCTTTACTGTACAAAAGTGATTTTCCTTGTAATTAGGTGTACGTACATAAGCTATGTTTATTCGCAGGATGACAGACATACCTAGTATAGTAATTACAGGAAATCAAAGTAATGAATTCTGAATTATAAAGATACAAAGGTATGTTAAGGTACCATACGGAATCCACACTTGTTTACAGTTTTATAATATTTGTATAAGTAATAACAATTGGATCAGAGGGTGAAAATTTAATTCCTTGAGTTTTCTTTGGAAAGCCTCCTCTTAGATTTGAAATAAATTCAAATTAGGACCGTAAAAGCCTTAAATTATCTTAAGAATTATCGAATAAAAGTGCCTTGAAGAAATTACCATAAAAGAATATATAATTGAAGTAGTTTTTAAACCGTATCCCATAATATACGTATAATTCCTTCAAAATTTGCATAAAAGATTTAAATATAAAATGAATTGTTCACAACATACATCTCGATTAACTGCACTCACGTGGACAAAGAAATTGATTTCGGTGTTCTGAGTTATGAAATGTTTCCTGAGGCCAATTTAGAGTTGTTTATCTAAAGACCGACATAAATACCACAGACCGTCTCTAAACTTGATATAACGCTATCATAACGCGATGAATGTACGCCTTTCGTGTATGAAAATTAGGTTTTCACAAGGATAATGATACTCATCAGCCAGTGGCGTATCAAGGGGGAGGTTTGTGTGTTAACTCATAGCCAAAATAGGACAAACCGAGGTTATGAAAGGAAAATTGTAATTATTTAAACATTTACAGTTACACACGCCACTATCAGCTCGCAGGGAATATATACAAACATGAATCTGATTTCACCTCCGTGGCATTTAGGGCAAAGTTTGCCTACCCCAGGAATGAAGGCAATTTTTCCTTTACTCCATTACTCGGAGACAAATCCAGGCTACGCCCCTGTCTGAGAGTATCATTTAGTTATCAGCACTAGATTGGTTTGCTGCTGCTCCTCAATTCACATTGTCCCCTGTTAAATGTAGTATTCTCCCACAGTTAAATAATAATAATTTCTTCGATAGAAACAGGAGGATCGCAACTATATATATCTTAATAATTATTATTATTTACGAACTCGAACAAACATACGATAACTGAAAAATCCGACAACTTCGAACCTGGAGCCTTGGAGTAGGAGTTGGAGGCTAACCAACCACTTCTCCACCACTACCTACCGGTAAAATTGCATTAATTTCAAAATATAACTCACTTTGAGTTGCCTGTCTCTTGTAATTCAACTTATAAACCCTATGATTCTCCCCTTTCTGAAAACCAGCGTGGCTCAATAGCCCACGGACTGGATTCTTGCAGATCTCCTTTCCTTTATTTTTCCACACTATCACTAACCTTGACACTGACCAAAATCCGCCCTCTCCCTTTCAAACCGTTTCATCTTCTATTTCTCCTTCCTTTTACCATTCCTTCCAATATCGCCTCCAACACACTGCCATAGCTCAAAGCGCGCCCGATCAATTGCTCTCCCCTTTTCAGAAAAGTCTCCCACAGGCTTTTCTCTTCGTTTCGTCGGACTTTTTCACAAGTTACTCGGTCTGTCCATTTTATGTCCATCGCCCTATCAAAGCAACACGCGTTCAGCGCTTTGAATCATCTCCTCTCCGCTACAGTTATGGTTCGTGCATCACAAAAGGATATTTCATATGCACCGTACATCAGGATGCATAACGATTGCAAGGATCAACACCCTCCAAGGCGTCGAAATCAACGACCGATTATGTCCAAGTGATTCGGTGCAACTGAGAGTGAAGGAATAAAAAGGGACGGCGGGTGGTGATTTCGGAACGAGTCTAGATTGAGCCATTGTCCAGTGGACGCGACAGATTTTCGAAAAGGTCGTAATTACTCTCCGACGGCGAATCAGATTCTCTTCATCTCTTCGCGGAATTGCGTTTGAAATTCGACGAGTAAAGAAGTGTACTTCCAATCGCGGCTTTTCCTGAATCGCAGTCATAATAATGTGAATGCTTCAAAGCTTTGCAACAAGTTCACGCTTTTGATATGAGAAGAAAAAATGTGCTGCAATGCCCTCAAATAAGGTTTAAATCGATGATACACATAAAAAACATATCAAAAACAATTGCTGTAAATTATTCAACCCGAAGGCCTGTTAAACCTCAACCCCTTCCATCATCAGCTAACAAACTCCCTTTCAGGGAATGAAGCTTACTCAGCACGATGAGCAGTTAGGAAGTTAGCCATTGCTTGTCTCACTGAGGCAGCATATTGAAATACTCCAAGCAATTGTAACACAATGACCCTTTGAAACGCTTTTTATAGAATTATGTAAGGAGTGACGGAAATAAATTCCATTCCTCAGAATAATTTATACCTTAGAGACTCCCGTGTCATCACAGCCATTAACGAAAGTAAATCAAGAATAAGCTTTCTTATATCCTGTATTGAAGATATATAAAATATATTCTTCTAATCGAGATAGAAAACCGCAAATAAATGCTGTTTTCATGTTGAGAATTTTTTAAGCGTAAATATTAAGAATTAAATGACTACAAGTTGATCAAGTATGCCAAATGGCCTACTTTACGCACTTGAAGTAATTTCTATTGCTCCTCAAGAACGTTGTATCTTTGGTAAAATGGGTAATTAAGTATTTAAAGGAATAAGTACGGGCTTGTTAACTGTTATTTGACGATAAACCGACTTATAAAGACAGTCATAACGTTATTAGTCATCATCGCTATCATATGTCATTTTTTTGTGTATGCAGTTAACATCGTCAGTTCATAGTATCAATGTAGTATTCTCTAATGCTTACGTACGTAACCGTCCCTGGTTCTGCGTTTATTTTCCTCTTTAAGAAAAGCCGCAGTGAGGTGTGGGTAGGCGTGCCGCGTTTCTAAAGTGGAGCACGCCACGGAGCTGACGGAATAACTCAAAGAAATTTGAACATGCTATTCCATGTCAGAAAAACCGTAATAGAGATAGGGTTTTAAAAGCTCTCGTCGAACCAAACGCTGGATAAAGTGACTTCCTCTGGTTACTTATCTTCTGCCTATTCTGTAAACTTAAGAAGATACGATCCAACTGAGAAAAGGCAGCTCGAACATAACAACATTGTCGATAATATTATTGAAGTCGACGAAGAACACTATATTTTGAGTGATCCCAAGAGGAAATGAAAACCAGAAAAATTCTACTGTAACGTACATAATCCCCTTCGCTGAGAACGAACCATTATTATTAGCAAATAATAAATGCAGTGATTATCTCGCGCAATAAAATTCGAAGAAAGTAGGTAATGCACAGATAAAGTCACTTCTATTCATTTACCATTGGTTATCGGGTGATTGAGTGGTTTCATATGAACTGCGGACGTTTGTCTTTTTTAATTTCATTTATAGAGAAATTTCCACCAGATTAAGCTTTAGATTCTGACTGAAGGAAAACTATTTTCAGACAAAATTTCTTACGAAAAGAATGGACGCGCTAGGAAGCATGAATAGTTAGAAGATCGATTAAGAAAAGAATTGCATTAAGATAACCCTTAATTATTCGGATGAGTGATGGGTATGAAATGTATTTCTTAAAATGTAGAAAACCCATTGAAGAAACTTCGGGTATTTCGTGTAATTCTGTAAATTGTAGTGGGAAATGAACATGAAATTTGAGCAGTGCTACCACATTAACAAAAGTGAATGTAAATATTTTCTCAATCAAAAAATTACAATGTTAGAATACGAATGTATACAACAACAAATAACAAATGCCTTGAGCACAATAAACACAATAAGACACTAAATTCAAAAAGTTAAATATTTGCAGGGTAAATTTCACTGGATTTTCGCGACAATTTGAGGAAATTTTTCAACCTACTGCCGATACCGCGTAATCATCTTTGGGTTTAAAAATGTACGTAATCCGGAAATAGCCAAAAAATGTTGAATAGCTTTCGATTTATTCAAAGAAATAAACCGTAAAAAGTCATAGAATTCTTAAAATGTATCAATTCGAATTAAAGAGAACCAAAATTTCTTCGTGTATCATAAAAATTCATGTGGATTTTTGTAACTCTTTTACGCAAGTTTTGAAAATGAAATTCCTCTATAGGTCGCCTTCAAAACTTTTCTGCAAACAATACGCAAAATCAACAGACGGAGCTGTGAACTGGTCAAAGGCGAGAGCATCCCCTTCTATTCATTAACTATGTCTATGTGTTTATGTGCATCACTTAAGCATAGTGATGATGGGAGGTATTCGAATTGGGATAATGTTTGGAAAACGAAGAGAAACAAACTAAAAGACAGGTGAGTGAAGGAACTATCCTACAGCCGTTTTGAATGCAAACGTCAACTGAAGAAGACGCCTTCGACGGAGGCACACAAAGGTGGAGGCGATGCAGTGATAAAGGGGTTGGGAATGCAAATCTTGGTCACTTGGTCGCGTGATGTAGAGAGAAGAGGCGAGGCTCGAATTGTTATTATTTATATTTGACCGTTTATCAGGAGGTGATTAAAGATAGAGATTAAATGAACAAAATATTTCTCAATTAATAATTTCCTATTTTCGACGCTGGAAGGCGTGGCTTCGTGGAATGACATCACCAAATACTAAGTAGTACAGGTAGGAAAAGTACTAAGACTTATTATTTGGGGAATACCCTCTTTGGTGTTTTTGTGTACAAATTCTACTTGGGTCAATAGGGAAGGAAGAGTTCCTGGGAATCATTCGTAACAGAGACCTTTGAAGAAAATGAAAGGGAGTGTTTGGCATTGATTTGGTGTTGGACACTGCACGGGAAAAAAACTTAGACAGAAAGCGAAGGGGGAGGCGAAAGAAGAAATTGCTTCGGTGGGTACAAAAGTTAATCGCAAAACGTTAAGAGAGGATGACAGAAGAAGGCTGGCACAAAAGCATTAGCTATTTATCTCTCTCAAAATATCGATGGGGACAAATATATTTTTTTCTAAATGGAGTGATGGAAACAGCAAATAGTTAATATAAGAAATAGTTCTCAGGCGATGGCACCGCATGGTTAAGAAGTACGTCCTCAGCCTTCTTTCAACCTTCCGGGCCCAATTCTTTATTCAGCGCTTTTGGAAACACAATAAAATTAGCGCAATCATCAAACCATTCCCGCGATATTTAAAAATTTGATTATAAATGGAATTCCCATGAACTCAGATTCATCGAGAGTCTTATTTCTTGCTGTCCAACGACCATGGCAACGAGTATACGTAACTACTTCTCTCGGTTTACGATGTGTCGCTAGAGTTCGAGGGTTGAGAAACACAGGTGTGAGGGAAACCGCACCGAATTATGGGGCAAAGAGGTGTGCCGCTGTTTAGGTGAAGCATTTAGGGGAAACTTAGGGTGTCGAGGGCTGTGTTTAGGTGCTAAATTGCGGAGTGACTCACCAGGTGGAGTGGTGGTGGTGGAGGGAGTGGAGGGGAGAGCGACGGGTGCTTCCTCTGGGCGTCCCTCCCCGGGAGCCAGCAGCCACACCACAAGAAGTACAAGAGGCGCCTTCATCCGCAATGCGCCCATCGTGCTCTCCAGTGCACGCACAACACACACACCCACCCGGGATCTCTCTCTTTCAGTTCTCTCTTTCTCTCTCCTCTCTGCCCTCACATGACGCGGCTCGGACACTGTTCGCCCTGCACGGGCGTCTTCGCTACCCGTTCTGAAGCCGTGTTCGGAGCGCGCGTCGCCTCGCCGCCCCACCCCTCCCGCCGCCCCTTCCCCCTCTCGCGCGATCAATAGAGCAGGGGGAGTCCACCGCGGCGCGATTATAGCACTGCGGAAGAACCAACACCAACCATTCCAATGTGTCCGGGTTTCTTCTCTATCTTCGCTTATCTCGCTCTTATGAGACCGCCTTTCGGCCGATGAAGATGCCCTTCTCTGGAGCAGCTGACTTCCTGGACGCTCTCACTCAAATATCCGTGCTACTAACCCATGTCTCTTAAGACTGCGTTAGCGGCGAGGTAACTCTATGTACGCTGCTTTGCCTTAACATGTATACAATAACGAACAATTTGCGATATAGGTGTCTTCAAAGGAAATTTCTCTCCAGAAGAAGTATCCGGTTTTGTTGGGATTGTTAGATGGGTTCCTCGTCATATTTCCGTCGAAAATTTTACCATAAATCGTTAGATAATTGTGCCACTTACATTTTATAAGATTGCAATAACTCACCACGTGCGGCGCTGAAGAGCTGTAACGTAGATGCTACGCTAAACAAGTACTCGACGTTTTAATAATATTCCCGGAAATTCGGTTAAATGAAGAAAGCCTTTAACCTAAAGTCACATCCGGTAATGGTATCCAGCAATCGGTATGTTGAGAGGCAGTGTAAGCTTCCGAGTTTGTATTAAATCATCCGTATCCATATTTACGCTCAGCCATCAAATTTATTAATTACGATTAAAATGAGAATGCCAAAGTTTAAAACGAATGTCCTGATGTCCCATTCGACAGGGAAATTTTGCTTCATTTTGATAAAATCGAAGCTTAACGAGACCGAATTTCATTATTTGATCATTTTGAAGCAGGTTTTGATTTGAAACACCGCTAAATGCCGCGCAGAATACTGCAGGATAAAGACGATCATGCCGAAAAATATGTAAACAAAATACGACGATTGAGAAGATTTATCCAGTTCCTTCTAAATGAAACGGAAATTAGCGTCTCCACGTGCTGCCCACCTCTAAAATTTATGGCATACTCCTGTTTTATGAACTGTGGTCGATTTTCCATTTTCACTCGGCGCGGGCGATAAAGGAAAGATAGTCTTTGAGATGGAACCTTCAAAGGATTTCCTTCCAGACGAGTGGTTTCTTGCAGCTATTTTTAGAGAATAATCTGAGAAGCGCGCTTTTCAGGGAACGTGTAACTTATCACGCTAATTTCGATAATTTGCCACTATTAACTAATCGGGAAAACTACTTTACGCGAAGTTACGTCGTCAATGAATATCGCTCACTCCATATCGATCGCATATTGTTATTAAAAATACGTGATTATATTTAATTCAAAATATTTCTTGCTTTAATTAATATCAGCAAAAATTAGGGATTTAAGTTGCGGAAGATTCCGGCAGATTTTAAAGAATTCGCGAGCGCAGTTCCCTCATCCACGGAAATCGCCACCACGAGAGAGACGTACAACGATTGCCTTGAATGAAACAGCTTGTGTTTACCGAGACTGAGGCGTAAATCTACGCTTATTTGCTGACCTTTTTCTTGCGAAACGCATTGCGAAAAGAAAACAAGATTAATTCATTTTTATTCCAACACGCATGAAGTGCTGCGTTTACATATAATGACGGCGATTTCGAGATTCCCATTCACGGAAAGCATAAAAAACGTCGGTCATCTGAGGCGGATTATCGCAGCCTTTGATGCAATCAAATCTTTCCCAATGGATTCGAATATTATGCCGTGATATCTAACTGTATTAATCTACAGCAATAAAACCAAATTATATATCGACGAATACATCAATCCCCTGAATTTATTTATTTGCTGCCACAAAAGTATCTGATTGTGAATCTAATGCTCATACTATGCATTAAATTTAAATTTCTTTATGTTCAACTTTCATTGACAAATAATAATTATGTTCTGATATTTACCGTATACGTTAATAACTTCTGTAATTTTTACTATAATATATGTTATCTCATAACATAATCTACCTTTCCCTTCCTTTCACTCTTTCCAGCAACCTTCGCAGGTTTTTCACCTCTTTCTCTCCCTTCTCTTTGTGGGTGTTTCCCTGCAGTGGAAACATTTTTCTGTGATAAAAAAATAAGTTTTTCTCCTCCGAAAAACCATTTTTTCTTCTATCTTTGATCTCTATTTCCACCGAGATCGTTAAAAATCTGTATATATTCATGTTTTAAATTTCAAAATGTAATATATTCGTATTTGTGCATACAAAATTCTGAAAAGAGTTGAATGAAATATGGAACCCTAGCCAAGTCCTTATTTTTTGATGGAATGTAATGTAGTGCGGTGTATCTTTGTAACTGACAAGTGATGTGTAATTGTTGCAAATATAGGTGCTACAATTGAAGTCAAGTATAATGTAGATTTGTAATGTGATTAGTAGCTGCTTAATGTATTCCTCTAATTGGTTGACTTGTCCTATACATACTTTGAATGTCGTTGGATTAATAAATTATTATTATTGTTATTATTATTTCGCCAAATAAAGACGTCTGTAAAGTATTGTGCTCTTTAGGCTCAAAAAGCAAATTTTAGGGATAGTGATTTTTACTGTTGATACTAAAAGTATTACACTTTGTTTTATACTTGGCGATAGTAGCGAGAAGTCGTATATTATTGTGAAGGGTTTCCCCGGAAATGATTGAACATTCTAAGGTAAAAAAACCTACTATAAATTTTTTGACCATTACTGAACAGAGGTTTTGCTACATCGCTTATTATAAACTGGATTCTTTGAGAAAGTCAGAATTATTTTTTATTACATAAAGCTGATTTTTAGCGTCAAAATACCACTTAACCATTAAATATAATGTTGCAATAAAAATATCTAGAGTCGGCCTGTACTCGAGAAAGTTAAGATCGTAATCATCAATTAATATGAAATATAGTTCGTGATTTATTGTTCTACAGTTCGTTGTGATAAAACACACCGATATTGAATGAAAAATAGAATCTGGCCTATTTTCTTGTATTAGTGGTGGGCAATACTGCCATAAACTCGTACGTATCTTGCATAACACGAAGTTATCTTAACTAAACAATCCAATGTTGTATTTTTTAAATGTTGAACTATACGAACATCTCTTCCAAGACCTCATTATTCGAAAATTACGCATTTAAAAAACTGGAAAGTTAAATCGATGTTAATCCTCCGGAACTACTTAAGCTGCTTTTGATAATTGCGGTGAATCAAGGATAGTTTTTTTGCAACTTAGGAAAATAACGAAAATTTAAGTTTTAGAATTTATACATCGCAAAAATTGAGGCTGATTGTTTTTTGGAAATCTGGTAATTTTATCTGGCAGAAGGAAGACCAATTAGCAAAGTTATATTCTAAAGCTGAAGGAACTAAGCTGCAGAAATAATCTTGAGTGAGTTTAAGTTTTAGAAATATATTGTATTCCTTCATGAGAAACCAAGCATGCTTAATCCTTTTCTCCTAATCATATCCAAACTTATCTACTCGTACATTGAAAGCGAGTTTAAAATCATACAGGACTCTCAGATAATGGACCGTAGCAACAAACGTAACTAATGTATTTCCTATTGTATAATTTTAAGTTAAATAAGACTGATATCTATGAAACTGAATTATCTGCCATTTATCAAAATACAATTATAGACTGTTTTATTCTCACAAAATTGAAGACAAGTTGAGGCTTATAATAGGATTTAATAGAACTATAAATCTTTGAATTGTCAGCATTAAGAATGAATTTGACATTCTCAAGCATAAACTGACATTATTAATGAAAAATAAATCGTTAAAAAGATCTAGAATAGACCCTTGTGGAACAATTGAAAAAGCCGTGAACCTTCTAGGAAGGGTTCCTTTGAGGGTAACTATCAGGGATCTGTGAGAAAGTAGCTTTCAAACCCCTTTAGTAGGTTGTCATAAAAGCCACAAGAGTATAAATTTTATGTTAAATATTACGTGGGAATAATGAACACACGCCTTTGCAAGGTCTATTTCTTCAAGTCCATCAAAAATATAATTATTATTTTCCATAAAACTTAAATTAAAACTTAAGTCTGTCACGAACTACAAAGCTCAACTAAACAGAAGCCAATACTTAAGTTGAGTAGCTCTCCCAAACCTAGCCCGTTGCCGAGTTAGTACAGCTTCGCCTCAAAGGTACGCGGAGAAAAAGGCTCGAATATTTCTACTGGAAGTGCGTTCCATTGTTCTGTGGTTCTATTAAAAAACGAACATTTAGCTATATTGGTTCTTTGAGAAAGAGGTTTAATTTTATATGCGTGGTCATTCCCGCTCAAGTAGGAGGGGTTCCTTATCTTAATCCTGATGTCTGCCCACGTCTGGATAACCATTGTAGGCGTTGTATAGGCTTCCCAACCTGAAAAGTTTTCTTCTGCTTTCTAAAGATTTCCAACGTAGCTTTTCCAAAATTTCTGTTACACCTGCAGATCTTTTAAAATGATTCTGAACATATCATGCTGCTGTTCTCCGTACCATCTCAACTTCTTCAATCAGCCCCACTGTCTGTGAACCCCAAGCTGTTGCGCCATATTCCAATATCGGTCTGACTAAGGATTTGTCTGCGATTTCTTTTGAGTTTGGGCAGCCTTTCCTAGAACTCTCACAATGAAGTGGAGTGCTTTATCTATATGCTTTAGACACCACGCTGCTAATATGATGACCCCATTGCAGATCCTTCGTTAACGTTACTCCGAAATATTTACCATCATATCTTTCCGTCAGAACTACCATTTAAGTCATCTGAGGCGGATTATCGCAGCCTTTGATGCAATCAAATCTTTCCCAATGGATTCGAATATTATGCCGTGATATCTAACTGTATTAATCTACAGCAATAAAACCAAATTATATATCGACGAATACATCAATCCCCTGAATTTATTTATTTGCTGCCACAAAAGTATCTGATTGTGAATCTAATGCTCATACTATGCATTAAATTTAAATTTCTTTATGTTCAACTTTCATTGACAAATAATAATTATGTTCTGATATTTACCGTATACGTTAATAACTTCTGTAATTTTTACTATAATATATGTTATCTCATAACATAATCTACCTTTCCCTTCCTTTCACTCTTTCCAGCAACCTTCGCAGGTTTTTCACCTCTTTCTCTCCCTTCTCTTTGTGGGTGTTTCCCTGCAGTGGAAACATTTTTCTGTGATAAAAAAATAAGTTTTTCTCCTCCGAAAAACCATTTTTTCTTCTATCTTTGATCTCTATTTCCACCGAGATCGTTAAAAATCTGTATATATTCATGTTTTAAATTTCAAAATGTAATATATTCGTATTTGTGCATACAAAATTCTGAAAAGAGTTGAATGAAATATGGAACCCTAGCCAAGTCCTTATTTTTTGATGGAATGTAATGTAGTGCGGTGTATCTTTGTAACTGACAAGTGATGTGTAATTGTTGCAAATATAGGTGCTACAATTGAAGTCAAGTATAATGTAGATTTGTAATGTGATTAGTAGCTGCTTAATGTATTCCTCTAATTGGTTGACTTGTCCTATACATACTTTGAATGTCGTTGGATTAATAAATTATTATTATTGTTATTATTATTTCGCCAAATAAAGACGACTGAAAAGTATTGTGCTCTTTAGGCTCAAAAAGCAAATTTTAGGGATAGTGATTTTTACTGTTGATACTAAAAGTATTACACTTTGTTTTATACTTGGCGATAGTAGCGAGAAGTCGTATATTATTGTGAAGGGTTTCCCCGGAAATGATTGAACATTCTAAGGTAAAAAAACCTACTATAAATTTTTTGACCATTACTGAACAGAGGTTTTGCTACATCGCTTATTATAAACTGGATTCTTTGAGAAAGTCAGAATTATTTTTTATTACATAAAGCTGATTTTTAGCGTCAAAATACCACTTAACCATTAAATATAATGTTGCAATAAAAATATCTAGAGTCGGCCTGTACTCGAGAAAGTTAAGATCGTAATCATCAATTAATATGAAATATAGTTCGTGATTTATTGTTCTACAGTTCGTTGTGATAAAACACACCGATATTGAATGAAAAATAGAATCTGGCCTATTTTCTTGTATTAGTGGTGGGCAATACTGCCATAAACTCGTACGTATCTTGCATAACACAAAGTTATCTTAACTAAACAATCCAATGTTGTATTTTTTAAATGTTGAACTATACGAACATCTCTTCCAAGACCTCATTATTCGAAAATTACGCATTTAAAAAACTGGAAAGTTAAATCGATGTTAATCCTCCGGAACTACTTAAGCTGCTTTTGATAATTGCGGTGAATCAAGGATAGTTTTTTTGCAACTTAGGAAAATAACGAAAATTTAAGTTTTAGAATTTATACATCGCAAAAATTGAGGCTGATTGTTTTTTGGAAATCTGGTAATTTTATCTGGCAGAAGGAAGACCAATTAGCAAAGTTATATTCTAAAGCTGAAGGAACTAAGCTGCAGAAATAATCTTGAGTGAGTTTAAGTTTTAGAAATATATTGTATTCCTTCATGAGAAACCAAGCATGCTTAATCCTTTTCTCCTAATCATATCCAAACTTATCTACTCGTACATTGAAAGCGAGTTTAAAATCATACAGGACTCTCAGATAATGGACCGTAGCAACAAACGTAACTAATGTATTTCCTATTGTATAATTTTAAGTTAAATAAGACTGATATCTATGAAACTGAATTATCTGCCATTTATCAAAATACAATTATAGACTGTTTTATTCTCACAAAATTGAAGACAAGTTGAGGCTTATAATAGGATTTAATAGAACTATAAATCTTTGAATTGTCAGCATTAAGAATGAATTTGACATTCTCAAGCATAAACTGACATTATTAATGAAAAATAAATCGTTAAAAAGATCTAGAATAGACCCTTGTGGAACAATTGAAAAAGCCGTGAACCTTCTAGGAAGGGTTCCTTTGAGGGTAACTATCAGGGATCTGTGAGAAAGTAGCTTTCAAACCCCTTTAGTAGGTTGTCATAAAAGCCACAAGAGTATAAATTTTATGTTAAATATTACGTGGGAATAATGAACACACGCCTTTGCAAGGTCTATTTCTTCAAGTCCATCAAAAATATAATTATTATTTTCCATAAAACTTAAATTAAAACTTAAGTCTGTCACGAACTACAAAGCTCAACTAAACAGAAGCCAATACTTAAGTTGAGTAGCTCTCCCAAACCTAGCCCGTTGCCGAGTTAGTACAGCTTCGCCTCAAAGGTACGCGGAGAAAAAGGCTCGAATATTTCTACTGGAAGTGCGTTCCATTGTTCTGTGGTTCTATTAAAAAACGAACATTTAGCTATATTGGTTCTTTGAGAAAGAGGTTTAATTTTATATGCGTGGTCATTCCCGCTCAAGTAGGAGGGGTTCCTTATCTTAATCCTGATGTCTGCCCACGTCTGGATAACCATTGTAGGCGTTGTATAGGCTTCCCAACCTGAAAAGTTTTCTTCTGCTTTCTAAAGATTTCCAACGTAGCTTTTCCAAAATTTCTGTTACACCTGCAGATCTTTTAAAATGATTCTGAACATATCATGCTGCTGTTCTCCGTACCATCTCAACTTCTTCAATCAGCCCCACTGTCTGTGAACCCCAAGCTGTTGCGCCATATTCCAATATCGGTCTGACTAAGGATTTGTCTGCGATTTCTTTTGAGTTTGGGCAGCCTTTCCTAGAACTCTCACAATGAAGTGGAGTGCTTTATCTATATGCTTTAGACACCACGCTGCTAATATGATGTCCCCATTGCAGATCCTTCGTTAACGTTACTCCGAAATATTTACCATCATATCTTTCCGTCAGAACTACCATTTAATATGAATCCCCAACTCAGTAATACAACAATAATAATTTTGGCATTCTGAAAGATTTGTGGTGGTGAAACGCCATGTTGTTCTACAAGGAAAATATTTTTGAATATTTTTTCAGTTAATCAATTCAACTTATTATTCCGCGATGGGCTTATTACAAAAAATAATAACAAATAAACATAGAAATATAGTTAGTTACATAATTCTCGCAGAGTTTATCAGCAAGGCAAGAGCCAAAGAAGGCTCATCAGATGGTGCCTTATTTTACATAAAGTGTTACAAATGTAAAATCTTTATGGAAATAGAAACAATATCACAAACAAATGCCGTCAAGAGACAATTGAGTTATAATACTATATTTAATATATTTCAAATTAACAAAATTATATATTGCATTATTTACAAGTTTACACATAATATGATTAACCATATTAAATTATTTGCAATATTACAAATTAGACTATTCACATTGTTACATAATACCAATAATGGTGCAATGATGCCCAATATTACTCTCAACAGCATTTGGAGAAACAGAAAATATAGTGATGGATCGTTAAAGTTCGAAACCATGCGCGATTTCAGTCTTTTTCTTAAAAAGTAGGTGTAATATGGTCAAGTTTCCAAAGATTAGAAAAATTCCACATTTGACTCATTTGTTAAAATTATATAATGGGAAAATATAATGAGGAAGAACAGTTTTGAAGAGTATATGATGCAGTAAACCCACCCCTAGACTCTTGTTTTGATCTAAGTTGTGTAATTTGCATTTATGATGTCGACATAGAGGTGGCAATCGGTAATATTAAAATTAGTAAGGTTATCAATTTTGATTATATTATTTGGTAAATATAGGCAGAAGAGTACTGAACAGCAACATCATTTAGGTTAAATAAATATGTATACGCATATCACTCTTTCTACCGAGCGTTAATAGAAATTCCCAGAAAGGCTTTGCATTATTTTTGGAGACATGATTCTCAGTTCGCGAAATGTAATTCTTATAACAAGTTTGTGAAATCTGATTGCGACTTCTACGGAGACCAAGTCGGATTCGATAATCAATTGGATTTCTAGTAATTCTGTAATTAGCATGCATTTGTTTTTCCCCTTTAGCTGGTCATCGTTTTTCTCTTTCATGGGTTCGCAATTCGGAGGTCGTCCGGGTTGGGAACTAGGATATGCAGGGACTCTAGGATAGCAAAGTGGAAAACGCGTTCGACTTCTGTGAAAGCGGTCCCAGGTTCGATTCACATAGCACATATGTGCGAAATGACCTCAGCTGTCGAAACACTTTTAAAAATATTACTACTACTACTTAAAAGCAGAAGCAACATTAATGGTAGTCACAATTAAGTCACGTCCTATAAATACAATCGTATAAAACTGCTCAATACCCTCTTCTGTTTCGAGGACATTCAAGAAACACCAATTTATGGAACTGAAGTGAATAGGTTATGCTTATCTAATTAGCTTTTTTAAAATTGTTAAGTTTAAAATAATTCTAAAGCAGGGATGACCAACTTTTTGTGACAAGAATGCCAAATTTAATAAATATAAATGAATTTTGTGTCAACCTGGTGGAAAATTACGGTTAGAGATGTTGACATTATCTAGTTGACCATGTCAACGATGGCAAAAATATATAGTAATTGACATGAGTAATCATTAAATATCATTCCTAATGAACACATATATTTACTCTGGGGCTTCATTTCAAGTGAATAATAAATATCGATGATAGTGCAGTTTGAGTTCCGCTTTCCAAAACATTTCTTTAGCGTGCTACCTTGAGCATGCGTGCAATAGGTTCGCCGCCTCTGCTTTAAAATGCATTGTGAATCCCCAATGTTCAATACATTTTTTCAACCGTTCGATCAGAAAATACTAGATATTTCTTTAGATTGATTTAGAGTTGGAAAATATAATATCTATGTATAAAACGTAATGTAATTAAATGTTCCAATTTAAAAGGTTTAAGGTATCAAGTAGGCTTTGTCTCTCTAGGGACTACTTTCTAACTGTTGGTCAGACCAAGATATGTGACGGAGGTTATAATCCTCAGCTACAAAGCTTACGATAATTACCTCCGTAATTCCGCTACAGGAAATTGAGACAATATTTCTGGGACTTGATAATATTTGCAGTAAATTTGTACTAACAGCAGTGGAATGCACATCTCTCCGATAAATAATCCGATAATAATCATCCCATCAATAAATCCTAGTAACAGTTTAACAACTTTGCTCACCACACATAATATTCAAGGACATTTGTTTTGAAACAGTATGAGATAAATAAATAATAATAAACATAATGGATCACATATCGAAGATAATGTTTACTTCAGAGAGACATCATAATTTAATGATGGAATAGAAACATGTGGTTCATCTAATTTGAAAGGAATCCATATAAGTTTTGATACTTATGTGATGCAAACTAACACGTTTTTTTGCATCCTTTTGTTTTGAGGATTTGTGGTTGTCCATGAAGAAATTTGAAGGTCAGTTTTTTTGCCTCTCTTCAAGCTCAGATTTTAAGTTATCCAAATACTCACTTGAGCATTGATGCGATCTGGAGCAATCCAAACTTTATTAGTACTTTCAGTAAGAAGATGTCTGTAGGATAAAACTCGGACAGGTGTCTTAGAAGATTCATAAATTTCCTTGAGTAGTCTTGATTTACCAGAAGGTGGTCTACCGAGACGAACTGCACGAAATGCTGGTTTATAAACAGGATAATTCTTCATTCGAAGAGCCATTTCCTTTCAGAAATCATTGTAGACACTTGTTCAATGTCGTGTAGCGGACGAGTTTCTGGCGACTTTCCTCGGACTCAGGCATGTTGTAAATGATGATGCCCGGACTTGTCCCTCGTTTCGTTCATCAATAAAGTTTATCAATTGGTTGCGGCTGAATGTCAGAAAGCTTTATGTCGAATTCTTGCTTAAATTCTTCTACTCTAATCTGAGATTGTGTAAAAGAGATATCGCAGATTAAACCGGTAGCTGATTTATCACAATCTGTACAAATAAACGCCACCTTTTTGTCAACCAATGAAGATTTTAACGCTATATTTTCGCTTCGGGACAGACCAGCGCAGATTGCAAGCAGAAGTCGACGGCACTTGTAACACGAAATGCTCTTTTCAAGCAGAAAGAGCTCTCTCGCAACTGCAACATTCATTATGTTTGATGATAGGCATTGCTGAAACTGGAGATACTCGAGAAATACGCGGACAGTAAGCGCCCTTGAAAATGAAGAGAAACTATTCTTCTTGGCTACTTGATATATATATACGCTTTCATGTATTGTTCTTACTCTCACGCTTTTTCAATATGTTCTTCAGTTCCCGAATTTGGATAGAAATTCAATTTAACCATATCTGTTTTTTATCATATTTACTGCCATAATCTTTCGCAGGAAACATTAGTATCGTGATATTCACTGCGGTGATTATTTTCACCATTTATAGCCCATATTGCGGACTCAAAAAAATCAAAATATCGAAAAGGTTAATTATTAAATAAATATAACAAATAAACATAGAAATATAGTTAGTTACATAATTCTCGCAGAGTTTATCAGCAAGGCAAGAGCCAAAGAAGGCTCATCAGATGGTGCCTTATTTTACATAAAGTGTTACAAATGTAAAATCTTTATGGAAATAGAAACAATATCACAAACAAATGCCGTCAAGAGACAATTGAGTTATAATACTATATTTAATATATTTCAAATTAACAAAATTATATATTGCATTATTTACAAGTTTACACATAATATGATTAACCATATTAAATTATTTGCAATATTACAAATTAGACTATTCACATTGTTACATAATACCAATAATGGTGCAATGATGCCCAATATTACTCTCAACAGCATTTGGAGAAACAGAAAATATAGTGATGGATCGTTAAAGTTCGAAACCATGCGCGATTTCAGTCTTTTTCTTAAAAAGTAGGTGTAATATGGTCAAGTTTCCAAAGATTAGAAAAATTCCACATTTGACTCATTTGTTAAAATTATATAATGGGAAAATATAATGAGGAAGAACAGTTTTGAAGAGTATATGATGCAGTAAACCCACCCCTAGACTCTTGTTTTGATCTAAGTTGTGTAATTTGCATTTATGATGTCGACATAGAGGTGGCAATCGGTAATATTAAAATTAGTAAGGTTATCAATTTTGATTATATTATTTGGTAAATATAGGCAGAAGAGTACTGAACAGCAACATCATTTAGGTTAAATAAATATGTATACGCATATCACTCTTTCTACCGAGCGTTAATAGAAATTCCCAGAAAGGCTTTGCATTATTTTTGGAGACATGATTCTCAGTTCGCGAAATGTAATTCTTATAACAAGTTTGTGAAATCTGATTGCGACTTCTACGGAGACCAAGTCGGATTCGATAATCAATTGGATTTCTAGTAATTCTGTAATTAGCATGCATTTGTTTTTCCCCTTTAGCTGGTCATCGTTTTTCTCTTTCATGGGTTCGCAATTCGGAGGTNTTCTGTAGAAAAGATTTTATCTAAATTTATAATCAATTTTTTTAAGTTAGGAACGAAAGCCTCTCCATGTTCTACTGGTTGTTACTGTTTAAAATGACTTAATATTGGGATTTTCAAATCCCAACTATCAGGGAAATACTGACGGAACATTCTCTAAGAGAAAAGCCGCCTTTATACGCTTAATGGACCTCCAAGCTGCCGCATGTTGCGCTGATCAAAACACTCCAGAGATGGTTCTTTATCAGAGAAAACGCTTCAGTCGATAAGTGGAATATCATACGATTAAATACACTCACATTGAGATGAGGCTTCTGAAATTCATCCAACTTCATTCGTGATTCTTTGTTTGATACGAAGAGGAGCCATTCATCAAGGCTTAATCATGGCATAGATGAGCGAGACACGTCCCCAAATTCAACCATTCTGAGGATTTCCCTTAGTCTTCCAAATTTGGTTTTACTAGGTGAATCAGTGATAAAGCAATAAAAACTACGTACTCTCACTTATAATGAGTAAATTATTTATGGTCGAAAATAGGTAAAGAATTACTTGCACATAAGTTGTATGCATTGCATTTAATTGTAAAGTCGAAATATATGAAAATTCATGAACATATGAGTTGAAGTAGAGGAGTGGCGGGTAGCTGATCAGTGCTTAATAGGAAGGAACTATCGAAAGAGACGGAAAAGACGAAAAGACGGCTCTATGAAAAAGTAAAGCAGCAGTATTGTTGAAAGTGCTTCGACGGAAATCATTTCGCACATGAGGGACCCCACCGGGAATCGAGCCCGGGATCGTTTCCATCAAAGGCGAACGTGCAGCCCACTTGGCTATCCGCAGCCTTGAAGTACTTGCATCCAATTCGTTGTAGAGTAGTGGAAGAACGGTGTGTCAAGAGAAGCATTCGAGTAAACTGAATTTAGATGGAATGAATAGTTCCAGCAGGGCCGGCTCTACGGATGTACTTAGGCGCCCCGAAGCAAAGTCGTTCGACAGCGCTCGCTTGACCACCTTTCCCTACGAATGGTTAGGGTAAAAACAAATAAATGATGATAATGTTAATAAACAAACAAAAATTAATGAGTAAAACCTACTCAGAGCTTCCTAACTTTCGATAGAACCCTACTTAGCTTACCGACTAATGAATACTTATGGAAAAGACAGGAAATATAGGGTCAGTGATAAATGAATAGGGGCTGAAAGGTAGGTTGCAAGAAAATAATAAAACGGGTGTTTACTTATGACAAATTGGAATGTTGGATAAAAGAAGATTAACTAAAGTGGCGAATGAAGAGGAAGTGAGCGAGTTTTGAGTGAGAGGTAAAAAATTGTTTAAAAAATGAATAATTATGTACGTAACTTCGATAATAAAAGGGAACTTAGGAAAAGAACATAACAAAAGCGAAAGATGCATGCAACAATTTCGTAAATGTCAAACCGAGGATATTAAAATGTCTTTCTTCTTAAATTGAAGGCAAAATATAATTTTTCAAGCACACTTTTTAATTCTAAAAGTAAAATAAACGTTAATTTGTGAATTTTACTTCCACAGAATAAATACTATTTTCGATATCCGCAAGCAATGGATTGTAAACCATGACATTTTCTTGTTGACTTTGCAGTTCGTAGATAACCTCTTACGCCACACGGATATATAAGAAAAAACGTAGCCTCTCTGCTCTGCGCAGCGAAAGAACGATGATTCCTCGCTAAGTGCGTCTTCCGCGACGCAAAAATGACTTCGGCTCGGAGATACATTTGATAAACAATAAAACCTCGATTTAGCGCAAATATTGGTGTGCCTCTCACATCGATAGTCACAGCTAAGTCGAAGAAAATTTTCATTACGTATAATATTTATTTTAACGTTAAGAAATATGAAAGTTTTGACATTATTTCCTCCTGGGAAAAGTACACTAGAATCCCGCTTATGCGAACTAATTGGGACTGTACACCATTCGAATTGTGAAATTTTCGGATTATCCGAAATTTTCGGATTATCCGAAAATTATATTATTGCAGTAAAAATCCACTGAAGCCCTTGATTTGGTGTGTTGGTGCGATATTGCATACATTTATGTACTTTATACAGTACTGTACAGAACAATCGTCAATTATTACAGAACATTAAAATCTGTATCGTACAATTTCTATAGTAAAATATTGAATGCTTGTATGTACAGTTACAGTACCAAGAGAGGTTTTTCTATGTTTGTACTTTGAGTTTGTTCCGTTTATCCCTAAGCCAAAAAATATACTTAATATTTTATGAGTTTCCGAAAATTCTGTTATAAACCGCACTTTCGGATTAGCGAGAAACTAGAGATTTTTCTAGTGATCTTTGTTGTTTGTGGTAACTCTTTTGAAAATATCGCAAGGGATCGATTCTGAATATTTTTGTGTATTGTTTTAAATCTAAAAGCACTCCAGATTAAGGACTACTTCTTGCCTTCCAAATTTTTTATCTTTAGAAAGCGATGTTATTTAACCTGAGTTAGGCTACATCTGGAATATGCGGCGAGTACTTGGGACCCAGAAGATGAAAACTATGCTCGTGAACGCCAGAAAGAGCAGCGCAAAGCGAAACGATTTGTTAAAAATTACTACGATAGAAAAGCAAGCGTTACGCAAATGCTCTCAGACGCAGGTTGGGAATCCTTGACAGAAAGGAGATTAGATGCTAGGCTGCGTTTGCTTGCTAAATTCAGAGAAAGTACATTTGCGGAAGTCGTCATTGGCATTATACAACCCCCCTGCTACTTCGGCCGATCCAACAGTGAGCGTAAAATAAGAGAAATAGAAGCGAGGACAAGTTGTTTTAGGAACTAATTCTTTCCGCAAATGATAACAATAAGCTAAAGAAATTATTCGAACGCTTGGTGTCTTCACCCCCTGTCACATGCCGAAAGGCGGATCGCAGGGTACTTATGTAGATGTAATAGTTTCCCCACATTCGACTCTAGGTCATTTATACATCGCTCCACGAGGGAAAAGCTCTTTTAATTACCAGAGGGAGAATTTTTGGTCGAGCATAAGTATGAACGATATCAGCCAAACTCAACTTGAGCGCATTTTTGAAACTACTTCGAAAAGTCCCAAGGAAGAATGGACTTGAAAAAAGTCTGACGGGACCGGGAATCGAACCTGGGACTCCCAGTTGCCGGTCGGGTGCTCTATCCGTTGAGCTATTCCCGGTCCCGTCAGAATTTCCAAGTTCATTCTTCCTTGGGATTTCTCCTGGGTGGGCACCATCTTGCACAAAATCACCCTTACCCGTTTTCCTGTACTTAGAAAAGCATGCAACGGGGGAACATCGCAAGGGTAAATATATACCCCTAGGGTATCTACTCTTAGGAGGAAAGAGCATAACATGAACTGCCCCTGGGCGTACCATCTTTTGGGTGGAACGTCTCTTTGAAGAAAATGGTTGCTTCTGTGTGATTGCCTCTATGAACAAATATCACAATTGATCTTACTCATTTTTAGGAAACATGCTTGCGGTGGAGTTCTGAGTTACTTGACGAGCAAAAACGACTGTCGCCGTCTTAAAATATAGGGGACTCAGTGGAGGGCATCACGAATTTCCTGGGCATTTGTCATGGGAAGGGAAAAAAGTTTGAAGCCGTAAAAGACCAAGGGATTATCTCAAATCGAGAGAAGCAAAAGGATGCTGAACAAACATTCTGAGATAAGAAACGCTCTTTCGGTATGAAACAAATCATTTAAATTATTGTTATTCTTAATTTTCACCTATCATAAACGTTAACGTTAACATTGTAGCGATTAAAATATTAATTTCCTTATTGTGATATTTATTTATTTCAGCATTGCTACAGAATGACGATAATCAGGTGAATTTGCATTGAATCTTTATGAAAATACAGTAATGCTTTACCAGCCATGATTTTAAGTATACGCATTTTTTCAAAATGCACACATCCACATCATACGTTTGGTGATATTTTGAATATACCGCTTTCAGATTCACATTTAATATTTTTCTCGAGAGAAACATAAGATACCGATATCTTTTAATTAATTGCATCCACGGGGAAAAAACCTGGACTTAAATTTCACCATAATTTTACCACATTAGACCATGAGGAACGAAGTGCGACATCATAAGGTGAAGAAGCTGCGTTTGAAAATGGAGGATAAAAGAGGGAAGAGGAGAGTCATCAGCTTGCCCCAACGGCGAAAAGAACGAGTAAATCATTGGAATGCAACGTGGAGGGTAACTAATGAGGAAGAAATTGACAGTGAAGTAGCGGGAAGAGGAATAATTGGTGAAAGGGCAGCTGAAAAAGTATTCATTGAAAAAAATAATATTGTGATTTTTTTAAACTTCCAGCTATTTTAGACCGTCAAGTTGTCTACAATTAGAGGATAAATTACAGCATTTCACGTAAATGTCACTGAAATGCTTAAATACGGGTAAATTCCTAAGGAAATAAGAGACGGCAGTGTTTCTATTAATACCGTCCCAAAATATGTGTCCTCAAAACGTGAGAAAATTGTCAGCAAAAACATGTTCATCATCCTTCTCGAGTACTGCCACTGGCCTACTAAGAAGAGCAGAGAGTACACATGTAATAGCTCGGGCTAATTATTTCAAATCGCACTAATACGAATCCACGGGGAATTCCCGATCTCTTTGTTTTTCTTCGGTCATTTTTATTTTTTTCATCGATCAGTAAAATTAGCTAAAGTCGCCCTCAATCTCATCATTAACGTTTATATCACAGTCGACATCACTATATTGACGACTTGGCACTACTTTCAGTGTAACCGGACCTTGTGCGAATGCTTTCATCTATTCCTTTGTAAGTATTGCCAAAAAAGGCAGAACTGATAAACAAAGACACTAAAAGCAATCCTGGGTTTGATTTCCGGAGGGGGACAATAACAAACATAAAATTGTGAAAAAGTGGGGAGTTATCTGAATTAATAGAAAATAGATTCATTACAAACTGAGAAGGTCCTTAAAGATGCATGTAAACCATTTCATCGACCATGTGCCACCAACTACAAAGACTGCTTTGCTTACAAAAACCAAAGATTTTTTGAATCACAACAAGCTTCTTGGAAACACACTTCTATCTAAACCATTTCTGCCCCTTATGAAATTTTCTTACCAATGTATTTCATAAACACTGTAAGACTCTAAACCTATGAAAATTTTGAAATGCCCTTAAAATTTCACAACAAGTCACTTAAGATATCTTCCTCTAACGAAACAATTTTAACAAGAAAAAAAATTCCAGGATTCAAACCCATAATACTTCTCGAGAGAGTATTTGCCTTTTCTGAAAAAATGAACCCCAATTAGAGCTAAAAATATTAAGGTACTCAGTTGAGGCAGACAGATAATTTTTACAAGCTACTATTAATTAATTGGTAATTTTTTATTAGACATTGCTGTAACTAGTATAAACAAACAAGCTTTTGAATAGAGATTTACCTAAAGAGATATGTTTATATTAAACCATAAAACATTTGCAGTTTAATATAAATATATCTTTTTAGTTAACTCTCTATTTATAATAGAATACCACCAAGGTAAGGTACCGATAATCGATAAAACTTTGGAGTGTATTGCTTTCTCAGCACCTATTCTCTACAAAATTTGAAGATTTCAGGATAAACGTAAGTACCATATCAATGTTAAGGGATGTACAATGCATAAATCAGGAATTAGTCAGCTGGACAGAGACCGCCCTTCTGGTAATCACTGATTTTACTAAATAAATGGTCAAAGAAAGTATAGTCTTACCTGGGAATTCAAGAGAATATCTTTAATTATATTTCGTTTTGTCAGTAACATTGTTTAGGTGGAATTAAAAACTTGCAAGTCTCAATCTCATCCAATAAAGTAAGAAAAGATTTTTTGTTCACAAGCTTATATATGATAGACAAAGTACAGTGGCAGTTAAAAATCATCCTGTAAGAATAGCAAGCCATTTATTGGCTAAGAGTAACTACTTTCAGACTCCTCTATACTATCACAGTCAACAATCATAAATATCCTCTCATGTTGGCATTCTCAAATATAAAGAAAAATGTGTTTGCATATAATATCTGGAAGTAGTAGCAAAAGAATTATTAAAAACCACCTTGAACATTGAATTTGTTTCAATTCCACAAATTATGAATGTCTCAAATGTATATTATAACCTTCATCTAGGAAGGAATCACAAATGTTTCATTAATCTAGTTTCTGCTGCACCCAGACATAACTCTCAAAAGAGTTGTAGTGTAGGGCCAGTAGCAGAGTAGTTGTGGGCCAAATTTCAACAGTAAGCCACAAACTGTTGTGTGAAGATCCTGTTGCCCTTGTAATATTTTTGTGGGGTGGTCAAGATAAAATAAAAAATATATGTACTATCAAATTAACGAGTTTGGTAGGTAGATCAATTTAAAGCACAAAGGATGTTAATGAATCTTGAAACTTAAACTTAATCCTTATTGCAAAGAATTTCTCACCATCTCCTCTCATACAAGCCAGCTCTTTAAGTTCTGCAAACAAATTTCAGTCACCAACATTTTCACATATACCCTAATAAAACTACACTGCAAATCAGTTCCTCCAAATTTTGATGACTCGATCTTTATGTCATTAATGTAATTTAACAGTAAATGAAGACTCTAGAATAACACAATACTAATTGGATTACAAAATATTGCTGAATGGATTGGCAGATAATAAATTGATAATAATTGGCACGAATAATAAGATGATTAAACGATGTAACTCATTGAATGTATTCATCCTTTACAACAGTTTAATTAAGTATGCCACTATTCCTCGTTGACTTTTTCAGAAAATGTATAAAATTTTCATAATGTGAATTACTTCAGTTCTAAAGTGTATTATTTAGATCTGCCACACTTGTTTTGTTAATACAAGACAATCTCAGCCACAACATGGCTCTATATCATATTCCTCTCCTAGAGAAGCTATACTAATTTCAGAGGGGACTTTTCATTTAAAGCTGTTTGTACACATGTCAATAAAAATGTAGCTCTTACCTTTATTGAGACTCTGATGGGTATCCTTCTTTCTGGACACAACAATACTTTTTACAATACGGGAGGCCAAGGTAGATCAAGGTGGGTCAATGGGGGGCCAGGGCATTTGGCTGAAGGGCCAAAATCAATCAATTCTCTAAATTGAAAAAAATGTAGAAATATTACACAGAGCAGACATATCTGAATGGAAAGGGATAAGAAATTTCTTAGCGCAAAAACCACATTAAACAGCTAAAAACTTGAAGATGCTGTATGGTTGCAAATACAGTACAGGCAGGTGAATCAAGGAGAGGGGAGGTGAGTAAGAGCAGAAAAATTAACAAAGGGGAATGTCCCCCTTTAGTTACATCCTATTCCTTTCTTGTTTACAAACTTAATACTCTTTTGAAATTATTACTTTTCATGAGTTGATTTAACTGATTAAAACTAACTTGTTTTTCATTTAAACCACATTTTATACTTTAGGGCATCCATTTCCATCTACAATGGAGCTGTTATCATAATGAACTATTTTCTTAGAGACAAAAAAAGCACAAGTTGAACTACTATAAAAATATCTCACTGTAACCCATGATTTAAGGCTTTCAATGATTTATAGAATTGGTATTTATTCTTTGGCTACAATGAATTTCAAAGAGATCTTCAGAAAACTGCTGATATTTCAGATTCAGAAAGGCACCCTGCAAGGAAGGTATTAAAAAAGTTAACAATTTCCTTGCAAGCTAAGCTCCTTTTAATGAGTGACATGCGGCATTGAAAGTGTCAATGATTGTCAAAGGGACAGAATGTTGAAATGCAAACTTTTATTGTGTATCTTATTTTATCTGAATCCAAAAAGGCTGAATGGTAATATACTTTTCATGATATATATNACGCGTCCTTATTGTTAAACATTACTATCAAAATGGTGAAAGTTTAAAATTTTAATTCAAATTAAAATATTGCGCTCTTATTGTAACACCATATATATGAAGACCTGTAAAATTTCATTACCTGCAGTACATTGCCTTCAGACAATTATTTTTAATGTTCTTTTGACAGAGATATTAATTCTGAAGATGATTAAATTTTGTTATGGTTGGTCTCAAGAGCAATCAGAAGTAAAACCCCAGTATTTAGCCAAATTTTAGATTTTCTCCTTCAAATTTAAGGCATATGGAAAAAGGCTAGAGTTTCTGATATAACAAACTCTCTGCTTTGTAAATAACTATAGGTAGTACGAGCAGTGATTCATCAGAACAATTTTGTTAGAAATAGAAATAACAGGTCAACAAAAGCTCAGTCTTATATTTCTGGTCTTACAATTCTTGCATACTTTAATTCAACTAAATGTATTCACTAATCATAGAAGTCATTACTGAATTTTATTAATACACTTGGACTATGGGGGGGGGGAAATAAAAATCAAACTATGAGCAAAGTAAAATTTTTATTTACCTAATATAATACATGAAATATCATGACCCTGATGACTTCTCCTGCACTTCAATGTTTCTCTTTAAGGCATCCATCACCACTTCAATTATTGTTCCGTATTCAGCCATAGCTCCTGTGCCCTCATCCCCACAAGCTAACTTCTTCGATATAGGAGGCACATAAATAAGTCCCCATGAGACAAGACGATTCACTTGTTCCTCTGTTATTGGATGAGTCCACATTTTTGTGTTCATTGCTGGGCAGAATACCAATGGCTTTTTTTTGACATCCCAAGCCCGAAAGACGCATGTCAGCAAATTATCACAAATACCCTGTCGAAATGGAACATCATCAGAAAGGTATTACAAATATTTTTTAAGGCTATCTGTTGAATATCAGATTATGAAACATATCAAATTTAGAAATATACTAATTGCTATAACTGACTTTAGATTAATTAATTAATACCATTATATATTTATGCCATTAATACTAGACAAAATGCCATCAATATTTGAAAAAATGATGTTCTAAGACCAAAAATTAAAAACATATCTCTGGAATTAGCTAAGCAGTATTTAATAATCATTGAAAAACCTAGGCCAACTACAACAAAAGACACAAAAGCAATGGATATTATTGGTGAAAATTCAACAGTTGATCTATACAAGCACCAGTGCCAAACTGTACATGGTAAATGGCCTTAATTGTTTGATATCATAAGGTAATCTTCTTCTTTTCCTTGACTGTTCCAGTCTCACCATCATAATATCATCTCAATCCTTTTTCACTAAGGGTAACAATCTAAAATCTAGTAGGTAATCCTTTCTAGAGACATGGGCTCAAGATATTGTTTCCATATTTTTTACAATTCATTGTTACATCAGTAATTAAAACTCTTGTCTTATTTCTCATTTATGTATGGTCCAAATGTACTAGATCTAAGATTTCATTTCTGAATCACATATAAGTTTCTATCCTCTTTTTCCCAAGGTCCCTGAGTTTCTGATACAAACAGTAAGATGGGGCTGCCAATAGGGTAATTCAAACACATCTTCTGTTGATTTAAATTCAAACCCAATCATTTCTTTCCTCCCTTGTTTCCATTTTCCTAAAGTATCTAATTTTTGGGGCTAGATGTAAGCACGAAGTGGTATAGCACTTTGTTCTAATCAACCAAGTGGCCTCTAGTTAAAATAATGAACCAAGACCCACTAGTCCTTGACCTGCCATGATTAGTAGAGGCAGAATGTAGAAAGTTGGATAATTTAAGAAAATGATAGAAATTGAGAGAACCAAAAAGGCAGATGTAATTAAATTCCAAAACTTTTGTAAGTCAAACATAGGAAAAGCATTGAAAAAATACCCACCCCCCTTACCTCACGCCAATATGGTTTGGTTAAACAACCCATTTTGCTCTGTAATCTCTTGTGTTTCATTACCCACTTGTAAATTTGTCTCCAAGATGAATATTCAATTCAGGGATTTTTTGAATATCCACTTGTGTTACAGTGTAAAAAATTCCAGACTGTAGATAAACTGAATGATTACAAACCACTACAAAACATGAAACTTATTATACTATAATAACTATATACCCAGGCTATTGAAAATTGAATTGTTGCACATTAAAAAAAAACTTGTTTTATAAGATTGTTTATAATTCTGCTGTATCTGAATTGTTATTGTTAACTGAGCTATGCATTTCTCAAATTTATTTTCTCCTTAATATTGTATGTTACACTCAATTGGATGGTTTGACAATGGGTTTCCCACTTTCCCCTCTATTAGCAGAGGTCTTCCTCTATAAGTAAGAAAATAATCTTTTCAAACCAAACTTCAATCACCTAAATCATGTTGAAATATAGCTAATATACGTGGATAACATTTTTGGACACAGAATGTATCATGCAGACAGCTGGATTTGTTTGCCAAACATTTAAATAGCCCCCATCCAAACTTTAAATTCACCTTTGAAATAGAATTTGACAACAAACTACATTTCTAAGATTTAATCTTTAGAAAAATCCATAATTTCATTGAAATTTTTCTCTTTTAAAGGCCACAGGCCATATTATCAATTATACATCAACCCACTCCACTTGACACAAACATGCCACTTTTCATTGAATGGTACATAGAATCATGAAAATTTCCCTAAAATTCAATCATTTTATGAATAAGTTACATAAATTTAAACAAACTGCAGTTTCCAACAGTCATTATTAAAAATCGATTGATAATATTAAAAAAATAAACAACAGAATTGGAACTTGCTATGGATTTATGGCAATCTTGCCATCATCTTGGACACACCTAAATGTGTAAAACCTCCCTCCTTAGGTCCCATTAACTACAAAATTGTTAATATACCACCTATCAACTATAGATCAACACTTTATACAACACATAAAAATGCAACACCTACTATTGCTTAGCAACAAAAATAAAATCACTCTCTTTCTCAAATCTGGCATTTATAAATAGATCTGTAATGACTGTGGCGCCATTTATATTGATCAAAAAACTCTGATAAATTACATTTTACTAAACAACTTCTGGATAAAAATCAATCCCAGATTTCTCTGTGCAATTACTTCATTCACATCATAAGGCCCCAAAATAGATATTCTAGAACAATTAGAAATACTACATTACAAACAGTGCAACTATATTTTGACAAACATTCACCAATTTGAGACCTCTTCTCCTTGTTTTTTAATGGATGGCTCTCTTCCCCTCCTTTCCCCACCTCCCATTCACTCTCCTTTACCCCTTCTATCTCTAGACCTGTGCTTTATAGACTCTGTTCTTGCTGCTATTTCCACCTGAAGATGACAATGTATTAGTCGATCCCTATCACTGAGTTTTCAAATATATTTACGAAAGTGTTTCTACTACTTCCACCAATGAAATTAGCTCAAAATTGTATATTAAATACAGAAAATCTTAAGGTTGATACAGTGATTATTAGACCAAAAGGCAGCTTAATGAATATTTTTGGAATGATACCATACTAAATAGACAAATGCCATGACTGGATGTGGTTTACTTAGGAGACTATGAATTAATACATAAAAATTCATACGGTAATGGTTATACGTCATTCACCTTAGGATGGCACTCAGCATCCCAAGAGAGGGGAAAAAAGTGGAGGAGATGGGGGCCTTTGGAAGGGTAATTCTCACAATGCGTAATGCTTTTTCTTGCTCAGGAAGCACTGCCTCCCCTATTTTCTGACTTGGACTAGTCCCTGTGCAGTAGGCTACTGAGTGAGTACCTTCCTAACAAGAATGAGCTGTATCTTCTACATCTACATGAATACCTTGAAGTCACCTTTATCTGTGTGGCAGAGGGTATAAACACAGAGCATTCAAGTTACCTCTTTAGCTTATTGTTGTCACATATTGTTCCCAGAAAGAATAAGTCCCAAACGGGACTTGTCCTTGCATTTCTTTCTCTTATTTAACTCTCACTGTCATATCAGCCAAAGTAGCAGGGAGTTCCATAATACCAATTATGTCTTCCAAAACTATAATTTCTCAGAATTTATCAATCAATCCCAGCTTAGCTTCTTTTCTCCTTTCTTCCAAGGATTCCTAACCTGTATCTGAGAACACTTTTGTAACACTTGCTATTTTATCATAGTATTTTTTAAAGAATTGCACAGCCTTGCACTGCACTTTATAGAGTTTGCTGGTACACATTTCATCTGCTGGATCCCATATACTCCCTGCATATTTCAAAAGGGGCCTGATCAAAGTGAAATAATATCTCTCTAACCATTTAATTACATATACCTACAATTTGCTTTATAAAACCAAACTTTTTAGTTACTTTACCACAGATTTTTCTTATATGTAGGCTCCAATTTAAGTCATTTGTAAGTGTGATTTCCGTACTGTTGTAGGGGTTATGCCCAACCACTTACAGTAAGAAGTCAAGCAGTTAGTTAATGTTGCAAATCATTTGTGGAAAAAATGAGCTTTCAAAAATAATGTTTTTTTGCATCTCTCTTTGCAGCCATTACAAATGTATTGGCTAAAGGAGTGTGAAGGTTGTATAATATTTACTTAATATGAATATCAACATAACACCTCTTATTTCTTCTGTAGTAGTATTAGATGTTCTGCTTTTAGCTGTATTAGAATTAAAACTACTACTACTTAACTACAAGAGAAACTACTTTAATTAAGATAAATTAGCCTCAAAATGATGAAAGTGAAGGCTGTTTTGTAATGAGTTTCTCAGTTAGTCCCAAGTAAGCACACATTTGCCACAGACTTTAACTTATGGTAAGAAATAGGAAATTAACAAATTATTTTAGAAATCTTGTTGTGCATAATTAGGTGTGCAAATCTTGTGTGCCAAGATTTCAAGAATTACACTTCATGGAACAACTAAATACTTAAATAATTGACTTGTTCCCTCAATTATCACAAACACACAAGCCAATATAAATTTGTTATGAAGACGTGTTGAAAAATGTGATAATTTAAAAGCATAAACTCACATTGGTCAACTTCCCCATGGTGTTGGCATCCAATGGAGCAATTACAAACACATCAGCCCATTTGCACAACTCAATATGAAGCACTGGATCCCCTATTCTGCTCCAAGCTGCCCATTCATCTTCATCTCCCAAAATTTCCACTTTTCCTTCATCTTTCTTACTCACATCTTTTGCCAAGTCAACCTCTATTTCTCTACTGCTATTCTCTTTTATGCCTAGAATAAATGGAATCAGATACTTATAAGAATTGATAATTAAATTCGCCTCTCTAATGAAGATATACTTCCTATACCTAAATGAATATTTTTTGTGGTCCCCAAATGACAGATATTCATGAAAAAGTCTGTTGAAATCAGGCATTGAACCACATATCTCCCACTTTTTTATGTGAATGCTATAATTATCAATCCAGCAATGTTGTAGAGGTATCACTCCATTTAGCGATCCCCATTTTTCTCAAGATTACTGACAATTTTGGTGATTCAATTACTTGTCTTGACAGACTTTTTCAAATCCATTTTCCCTTTGGTATTATTCCAGATTTCACAGCCATCAATAAAATTTTCAGTTTCTTTCTTTCTTCTATTTTGTACATGTTTCCTTCTTAAAAAGTTATATTATTTTATTAGAATATGTTACTGTCAATAAAATACAGGCAATAAAAAGAAACTACTCATTACAATACCAAATGTTTTTTTTCCACTTTCTTTCCTTGTCCATCCATTTAAAAAGCTTTAATATACTACAAACACTTCTAAATGATTTGCCATTTTTATAAAATAACTTGTGATACAATAAGTGAGAAAAAAAAATACAGGGATGGTTGAAGAATATTATAAAACAAGGCATTCCCTAGTTAACTTGGGCAGATCAAGAGCAACAGTTAATTTTCAGATCATCCTCACAAGGGTTTAATGAACAAATTTGACAAAAAAATGCTAAAAAAATAGGAAAATTTGACTGTATCTACAGACATCCTTCTAAAATCTCTGTTTGTGGGGAGCTTCTCTGTATTCAAAGGGTTATAACATGAGTTCCCCTATGATTGAGGAATATGTTAGGTTAACTGCTTTTTTGACATTTTACACTACTTTTTCATAATGAACCTAATGTTTGATGAATCCAAAATTTTAACTTAACCAAATGACGCCGAAAAATATGCAAAATTTTAGTATCTACAGATATACCTCTAAAATCCTAGATTTCACTCAGGTCTCAGAGAATAACAATACGAGTTCCTTTATAATTTAGGAATAAGTTAGGTTAACTACTTTTTTAACTCTAATATAAATAATTTTAAACCTTTTATTCTTTCTCTCTATTATTATCTTATACTGAACCCCAAGTATGTTAATTACTACATAAACAATGAATTAATACATAAAAATTCATACGCTAATGGTTATACGTCATTCACCTTAGGATGGCACTCAGCATCCCAAGAGAGGGGAAAAAAGTGGAGGAGATGGGGGCCTTTGGAAGGGTAATTCTCACAATGCGTAATGCTTTTTCTTGCTCAGGAAGCACTGNCTGTCATCATTTGTCTTTATAGCCATCATATTATTATTTTAATCTCATACTCAAGAAGAACAGAAATAGTTCCTGGAAAAATCATACCAAAGTTCCTACAACAATTTTTGGCCATGTCTACTATCAGCTCTTGAAAAGTGAAATGGAAAAATCCATTTTAACATAACATTATTGTTAATTTATCATCCTTTAGTTGACAATTTCAGCTTCAGTGACCACACTTCTATCACAAAATTTTACTGAGAAAGCTATTAAGTGCATCTCATCAAAAGCTGCTACTGGGAGAAAAAGAGCAAATGCTTCCACAGATAAATTTCAATGATGAACTATTTTCTTATTGAGTGTTATTCAATTTTTCCTTGCTCATAAAAGATTTAAGGATAATGGTGAAATCAAATCAGTTATGAGCTTAGTTTGTCTACAGTATTACAGTCTTTATCTTCCAATTCTGCAATAATCTAAAACTGGCCCTTGTCGGCTAGGATATGTAGCTCAAAAATGAGTGTATGCATGACAAGGGAATCAAGTAAGTTGCTTCAGAAGATACTTATGTAATTTGGGTCTAATGATTGAGAAAGAGTTCAAGGAGAAAATTAACGAATGCTCAATGATGAAAGAGTAAAGGAAACAATCTATTTTAAGAGAATCATAGAACATTCAAAGAAATCATTTCTCTCCTTTGCTTCGGTTTGATGGAATACCATTATAATAAGGTCTCCACAAACAAAAGTTTTCAGTTGTGCTTTAGATAGAAACCACAACGCTATATAAAAAATGCACTTTCCATGTCAACGAATGAGCAGATAGGAGTAAAATGAAATCATTTTCCTCCTGAATCATTTGAGGAACTTCAAAGAAATCATAAATACAAGTCATGCTAACGTGAGATGTTTTGATATGGAACATGAATTGTGACCGAGGAATTTTTTAACAATTAACAACATTAATAATAATAATGGATAAAAATACTAAATTCCAACAATTTTTGAAAAAATATTTACCAAAATATCTAACTTCAAATGAGAAATACGAATCATACAAGCTTGAAATTTAAATTATTTAAAGTTTGTGCAGTTGTCTGCAATTCAACAGCTCTTCCATTGGGACCAAACCAGCGATTACAATTCCAATTAATAAATAATTTATGTCTAATAAACATATCTCATTTACACCTTTTGGGCACCTTAAGATCTGAAAGCTATTTGTGGAATTAAAAGTTAATTCGTATCTTTTATTTTCCCGTTATCAATATGAGCATATAATGGATAACTTTACGCACGACCTATCCCGCGTACCTCAATCAGAGTAAAAGGAAAGCACGACTAAAATATGCACCGCTGACAATGACTAATAACTGTTACGTGTAGGCACAAAATTCCACCTACTCTTGACCTTACGTTTAATTTGATTATATTCCTTTTAAGTTTAATGTTCTATTGAATATGATCAGAATTAAATTCAGAGGTGGCGGCTAACCATTACAGAGCCCTAGCAAATTAAGGTTATCATTTAAGGCAGCTTACTGCCGAATTGCACACCAACGGTCATTCTGGAAATATCACAGTCAAAACGAGATTAGGCAATAAATATACCAAAACTTTTTTACTTAACTTACCGGAACATGATTCGGAAGATAACGACTGGCCTTTTAAAACTTCCCGAGCAATACTATCAGTGTCATAAAAATGTCTAGCTCTCTCTGTAGTGACAATTTTCAGTCTTACATCGCTGCCCTCAGAAATAAAACCTTGAGCAAGCAATGGTAATTTTATTGTTGCTACACTGCCTGTAACTCCTATCAATATATTTTTACCAACCATCACTTTTTACAATGATTTTTAATGACTACGCTTGTAATGTGCTGATCATCCACAATGGACTGTAACAACGTAAAGCTATTAACGGTAAATTAAAAAGCGGCATGTAAATCTGAAAATTCCATGCCAAATAAAATATCAAACTGTAAACACCAACCACCGTAAGTAATTACTATATCAATACAGCGTATGCGGTGTAAACAGAACTATTTCGAACAGCTAGAAACCGGGGATAATTCCGTGAAGTTCGGATACAACTACATGAATAACGAAAAACAAGAACTTCTGAACTCAAATTCATCATATGGTCATAATTAAATATTTGTAAAACACAAACGGGAAGTGAACTTTATAATAAATTCAAAATAAATAACGATTCAGTTTGAAACGTTTCCAAGATGTACTTGTTGGAGGTTAGAGAAAGATAGGGTGAAATATTTGCGGCGGTTTCTTTGAGAAGATCATTCGTTCATTGACTAATGTTATGGTCTCCCCTAATCTAATGATTGTCTATCGTTGAGTCTTTGAATACTGCCCGCAAATTCGCGGAATTCCTGTGGATATTCACGAAAGACTAATAGATATGTACAACAGCACGTTGTTGGACTTGGATTAATCGATAAATATTATATGAAGCCATTAAATATCGCGAATGCAATTAACTAACTGTATTCAAATAATTCTAACATGTACCAATTAATATAGTAATTGATTGATTAATAATTACCAATCTTCTATGATGAAGTAAATAGAAAAACACTTCTACGCTATACCACTAAAGGTTTTTATTACATGACCATGGTTTCAACTCGTTGGATCCTCATCAGGTACCTGATGATAACCCAACGGGTTGAAGTTTTCCGGTACTTGATAGGAAAATTCTTATTTGGACTAGTTGAACATAGCTGCCACATACTGCAACATAAAGAAATACCCGATAGCCTAAAATCACCATCAAAAAGCATGGTCGTATTCAGATGGCAGACAGTATATGGAGGTCAATATTAACTTCTTGCATTATTGACATAGCTAACATTGAGTGTATTATTTCATTAATCATAGAAAAGATTTCTTAAAAATACAATCATCCCAAATCTAAACTGCGGACATTTTTCCCAAAAATGTCTTCAATTTATCGTAAACGCTCAACGTTCAATCCAAGTACTTTTTATGCCACATGCGGCAACATAATCTTCCAAGCATAGATATTCATGCTTTTCTAGCGTGACATACATTTTCTCCTCATCCTGAAGATCATAAAGTCAATCTATATTTCTTCATTTTCCTCTTCAAGTAATTTTTTGCTACCTCTGACTTAATTTGTCGCAGAATAACTTTACCGCGCAATTCCTTTCTGCTATCGATGGTATCGTTCAATCGTATTTATAAGTATCGAACTTAGATTTCGAAGCTTTCGAAGAGCCATGGTAAGTATTTTGTCGTAGTAATTTGTATTTTTTATGAATTTTGGCGGCACGCTCTTTGATACATAATATTTGTGCTAAATTTTTGTTTAATTAATGGTTTTTTGCATAATGTTTGCAATGTCATTGCTTATGTTGGACCGTAATAATATGATTTTCCTTTCGTAGACTCCAGTGTATTTGAAAACAAAGCAGAAAACTTTCTGATCGTCTTATCATGCAATTACACCACTTTGTTGCCGCATTCTTACTTATAACTATTCCAATATGGAGAATGAAAATGCATGTGTCTTTTCTTTGATTTCGAGATTATGTGAAAAAATTCTAGATGAATCTTGGAAGCACAATGACAGGTCAACTTCAAGAACTCTTCGGATAAAAAAATTGCGCACAAAAGCTTATGGTACACTTTTGATTCCTGGAAACAATGGTACTAAATATTTCCTCTTGTCTTAAGTGCTTATAACAGTAATTAATTCGTAATATTTTAAAATAAATTTATACATTTTCAGAATTCCCTCATAGCCCTCACGAATGTTTTGTTAAAGTTATTTCCACCGCATTTGCTAGTGGAACTCTACAAGATAATATATGCTTGGAAGAATTTGATGATTGCATTGATCAGCTCTGGCAAGAATCCCGCAGAAGGACCTATATTCCTCCAATGGTATATTTTTTAGCGAAAATGTGTAATGAAAGACAGGTAAGAATTGCCATTCTTAAGATTTTCAAGGATAGATATTTGAAAAATGGTGTAGTTATTAATTATAAGAGTTCAAGGTTTTAAGTGTTTTGTTTACATTTTCTTTGCAGAATTTTGATGTAGATGAAAATGAAAATGTTTGCAGCAACGGGATATCATCTTCAATCGTACCGAGGAAGTATCACTTGTATCATCCATCATCTTTTATTCTACCCAACTTACACAATGCATTGTCAAGTACTTCTACAGTAAATGGCTTACCCAGTTCACAGTTTTTGCAGAGTAGTTCAGTTGTTCGACCGGTTTGCAAGTAAGTGAACATTATTTATTTGTCTTTTAAAATCGTTAAAATTTCTAATTGATATTTTTTAGTTTTCAGTTTGACATCATTGGCTCAAAGTTTCCTGGAAAGAAAATCAAACATTCCCCTTCAGCTTTTCCGTCAATAGGTAGAAATCAGAGCAACATGATTTGGAATCATGTGAGTATTACTTTGTCCGAGTTGGACTCATATTGAAAGTTTAGAATACAAGTTGTTATTGTTAGAATTAATAGTCAACAAGTTGACTGGTTGACTATTAATTCTAACAATAACAACTTGTATTTTTGTAAGATTCTTTTTCTTGTATTTTCCTTCCAATTTGGCTTCACTGTTATCAATAAAGTGTGAGTAAACTCTATCCTGAATTATTCATCCTACACCTCACACTATAAATTTCAATATAAGTTTTCATTATGTATTTTGAATTTTTCATTATGTATTTTGAAGTTTTCATTATCTATTATTAAAAAAGAAAAGTATGTAGGCTCATACATCATATAGTTTTTTTTTGTATTCTCAATCTCTTGTTACCGAAATTCCTGTATTTGCTCTTTATCTGAAATATCACTTGATGTTCTTCTCCTACTGTCAATCTTCAGCTTAAAATTGGCTTGAATCATTATCAATATTTAATTTAATCAGTCTTTCTTTTACTGGTGCTGTCTTTTCCTATTCCATCTTTTATTCTGTTTCTTCCTTCTGCATTATGCTTTTCGTTTTTACAGACAACACTTTTATTTGCATTTTACCACTTGCTACTATTCTGTTACTTATGACTTATACTTTTTTTACTTATTGTATAAACCACTTTCATTAGTTTTGCCTTTTTCAGGATTGGCAAATTGATTACCAAAAGATTACATTCATTTTGATGATACTATAACTCATGATCTGACATATGCTTCTGGCTAAGATTATTTCAGTGATGTTTTAATTATTAATTTAATATATCGTTACCTTTTAAGTTATAGCGGATGAAACATTTTTCTTGCTGACTATGCACACCAGTTTCTACTTATGATTTATATTTCTGATTTTTTTAGTTTAGTTCCCAGTTTAAAATAGATTTAGATTATTTTCATTCCTCATTGTATTTTTCATTAATTCAGCCCTCAGTTCTTAGGATCTTGAGAATCATTTCAGTAGTTCCAGCTGAACTTCTTTCTTCTGGTTTTCTTATCATTATTTCATGTCCATCTTATGAAATCGAGTTCTTGTGTTCTGCATGATAAAACTAAATTTTGCCTGAATACAGGAGAGGTATTGCTAGTCAGTTAAATAAAAGAAGTTATTTGTTATTTAGAGTGTAAGTGAAACTTATAATAAACACCTTTTTACAAATTATTATGATCAATGTGTTTGGATTATCTAAATAAGTATCAGTTGTATACAGCTTTATTGCTAACAATTTTTTTTAACTAACATGAGAGATTTAAATTTCTGTAAAAATTCAGAGGTTGGTAATACCCAAGGGTCTGTGGTACAGCCAAGGGGTCCACAGGATCTAGACCCTCCCTTTGGGTTCTCCTTCCAGTAGATCGAAGAACAATTGGCAAGAAATTTGCAAAGGAAGAGGGTGCAAAGGGTGTTTGATATTCTGGCATAAATTATTATTAGTAGTATTTTAAATAATAGGTTTATGTATGTATACATTATACTCTTTTCCTATTTGTGTTTTTATTCCCATATAGTTGGAGGATGAAGGATATGAATCAACTGGAACAACGCCATTGGTAACTACTCCAGCAGAACCAAGTGCCCTTCCGTGGTATGAGCTAGATCTTGATTTTAATAGCAATCAGAAAGTTCGACATCGTACTTGGGAATCTCTCGGTGAACCTGCTCAGGCTCTAGAACATCCACCGCTGTTTGAAGCTGGGATTGAGGCACTTCACTGTAACTTGAAGATCCAAGAGAAGTTGCTTTTGACTCTTGAGCCAAGAATTTCACTTAAGTTTCGAGATCCTATAAATTGGAAGACCCTTTTGCATCATGTGATGTGTCTTTTAATGGGTATGGAATCTGAGAGTTTCATCTTCAATGAGGTAAGTGGGTCTAGTGATGACATTATCAGACAAGTAGAAGTAATTTTGACTGCACAGATAGGCATACCCTTAGACAGGAACTGAATGTTAACAGAAGTAATTAAGTTCACCATAGTATCATAGGTTGAATTTTCCTATTGCTGGGAAAATTCTTTACCATTTGTGTTCATGGCAGAATAGTTTCTGCGTTATCAAGATTCTTTCATGTATAATTTAGAACTGTTCTGCTGGGAGTTAGGTTTGGACTTGTATGATTGAATTGAAAAACGTCGCCCATTCTCAGCATTCCTTGTTACTTTTACACTTAAGTTTTTCACCATTCTGAACAAATTTTTCTTGGCTGATTCTTTGGGAATATGTTTTCTGTTCATTTTCAGATCAGTCAGTTTATTGTCAGTTAGTAAGATACTATTAATGATAGATGATATAGCATTACATGAATATGCCAACAAATATGCTTTTCTATTAGAGATTTTGTCTTTTTAATAAAAATAGCTTGGCTTTGCTTAAGTGAAATGTCATTTAATGAAACAAGATATTTTTGAAAATCTGGGGTATGAATTGCCATGCTTTCTTTATTTGCAGGAATTAGATAGGTTTGAGCTGATGGAAGGGATTTGGTTGGAAGATATTAGTCATGAAGCACTGTCAGCTTGTTTAGCTGATATTATTGTTATGGGATCATGTTTCCGGCGTTTGTTATCATTTGTTGAATCAGAGAATGGCCAAGATCAAGGAGTAGTGCTGAAGGTGAGAGTAAACAAAGTTTTCTATTCTTATCAGATATTTCAGTTTTAAGAGGAATTAACTGAAAATAACAGTTTATGACGGGCACTCTTAATTTTCCTCTCAATATTCTCTGATAATTTAGATTGAGAATTCCTATTTAGCATATATGTTTCTTAATTGAGGTTTATTTGAAAGAACAGGAATTATCAAAAGCTTGATGAAATACTGTTAATTTGAGGAAAAAGTTGATTTATTGAAATCCATCAGAGATCATAAGTATTTTTTGCTAATTTTATAATTTTATGTTTCCTTGCACACCTCATGATCTTTATAATCTAAGTCAATTTACCTTTTTTTTAACCAGCCTACCAAGAATTTACAGTAAAATTTTCATCTCTTGTTTTTTTCTAAAGATTCCTAACCATTTTGGGATTTTATGTAGAATTACTGAATAAATCTTTTTTTTTTCAGGAAATCAGAAAGTGCACCAGGAATTACTTGCACTTGTATCAAGGTGTTTGTCTTCTGTTGATGCATGATCTTCTGCAAAGAAAACCAGTCTCAATCCTCCTCATGAGACTTAAATTGAGAAGTTTGCAAGAGCAGATATTATGCTTGGCCAGGGCATACGGGTTGTGGGGCAGTGGACCACCACTTCCAATTGGGGTAGAAGCCCTTTCTCACCTTCATCGGCATGCTTCAAGTGCCCAGAGACAACAAGTAGCTGCTCTTTTCCATTACATTCTACATGCAGCCTGCCTTGTATATTTCAGGTATGTGTGTTCAGTTATAGGTAAGATGCTTTTCAGCTTGCATTACTGAAAAATATTGATAGCCTCATGATATGTTATTCTGCTTGTTAAACATTTGAGTTTTAAGTAGAGCTGAAGTAAAAAAAATTGCTAGAGCTCTTATACACATAATTTATTCTGTAGCCTCATGAATGATATACAATGACACCTTAGTTAAGGAGTGATCCTGCTAATGAATTTTTCAGCTGACAAAGATTTTTTTCACTGCTTTTGGACTTGTCTAACGAATATGGATTTGGCATACAAATGTTATGGTAGATGCATGCACTAACATAAAGCAGCAAACATGAATGATCGGGCTATTTCAGCATCTTATCTTATCTGCCTGTATTTGTGGCAAAGAAATGAGCTGACTCACACAGAAGACGTCCACCAACCAAAATGGGTTGTTTATGTTTAAGACAGCAAGAAAGGAGAGGCGTAATTACATAAAGTTTTGGCTTATGAAGATTTTGACTAACGAATGTGGTTCTGGAACAAATTATCTTTCTTAGCTGAGGTATAACTGTACATTACAAGGCACTAGTGTGCTCTACTTCTTAACATAGTCACACTCAGAGCCACACCCAGCCTACTGCCACCTGTGTGTGAACATAATTTGTCACCCCTTAAAATTAAATACGAAACCATACATTTCCTGATTAGCAGATAAATATTTTTTGTGAAACTTTGAAAAACCAGTGTTTTATGACTTTGTTCCCCAGCTTACATCAGTCACAAAACATAAGTAACAATTAATTATGCATAATCGGCATATTTGATATGGTGAATATTCATTATGAGTTAATAGCTTACCTTACCTTACCTTAAATCTCATTTCTAACATTAACTTAGCAGCAACAGTCTCAGGAAGCACTATCCATCCTATAGCCCAGAATGGCACCTTGTGATTTCCAATCCTTTGGACCATTGAAAAAGTACTTGAGCTGTAGGTAATTCAGAATTGATGAGGAAGTTCAGACGGCTGTTTTCATGTGACTTTTTAGTCTTGACCCTTATTTCTTTAATGTCTGCATTGATGCATTGGTCAACCAGTGTAACAAATGTTTGGTTAGGTTAACTATGTTGATAGATAGTGGGTACCAGTGAATTGTTTTGTGTATCAGTTATGAGATTGCAGAATAAATTGTAACTGTGAGAGCTTTTGTTGCCTTGCTTTTTGATCTATGCTTTTATCTAAATATAAGAGGAAAGATGTTATTAACTAATTCCTTAATGTAAAATTCTTACTCAAATACCATTTGAGTTATGGAAGTCATAAAATACATTTAATTGAATGGGAAATGGTCATTCACATCCTCAAGACTTCTTCATATGTAATTTTTCCTGATCTTGAACATTTTACTCAATAATATAAGAGTTGCATTTTTGCCTTCATCTCATAATACTTGATACTTCTGAATTTACAGTATCCTAGAACGCTGGGTTTTTGATGGTGAAGTTATTGATGGAGGAGATTTTTTTGTGGTGGCCAGGCTAGATTATTTATCCTGTCGGAACCGGCGCTTCTGGACCCGAGCTTTTCAATGTAATTCTGCTACTGTTCCTGATTTTCTTTGTGGTTTGAAGCCATTCCTCTTACGATGTGGCAAATCAGTCAACTTTTTGAAGAGATGTGATCCCATGGTAAGATAATTCCTTATAGTTATAACGCATGTATTGCATTATAAATTCCCTCGAAATTTACTCTTGATGCCTATAGTATTTCTCATTTCTAACATTTTTATATGGTATGTCAGTAAGTGTTGATCCAAAGAAATTCCCAGATATTTTTCAGTATAGCTCTTATTCTATTTCTTGTTTCTCCTATAGTTCTGAGATGCTTCTCATGGTTATCTGCATAATTGATTTTGGCTATGTACTTTGTCTTGCTATGATTAGCAGAACTTTTGTAAATACATACATTGGTATCTTTGACTTTTCACCAAGATAAAGTAGATAAAATTAATGTCATGTTTTCTGGTTTAGCACCCTTCGTTGGAGACTGGCCAAAGTCTTCTAGCATCTTTGAAACAAACCTACCATCCTTCATTGGGCAGTGAAGAGCTAATCCAAGAAAGTGTTGATGATATGAAAGTGTGTGCTGGTAATAGTTTTGAAGAAAGCAAAGTTTGCATAGAAAAAAAAGAAAACCAAGTTTCAAAGGTTAAAGAGGCTTCAGTGGAATTAATTGAGTGCACCTCCTGTGAGAAAATGCAAGAACCCAATCAAAAGAGTGACTTTGAGCATCCTGTTCCACTAGAAGGTTCGTTCAAATTAATTCATTGGATTTAATTTTCCATTATTATTATCATCTCAAACGAGGAATAAAATTTATTTCTGTTATAATCTATATTAAATTATAAAATTTTAACATTCTATTTCTACTTATGCATACACAAATACCATGTTTAATTCAACCTCTGTACAGATTTGTACAGAAATTTTCTATTTCCTACATATGTTAATTTAATTAGTATGTAATGGATATTTATTTTCATTATTTCAATATCACAATAATTATAATTTATGAAAGCAATTTTTTACTCTCACCTCCATCAAAAAAACAAGTACTTTGGGTAATAAATCTTCCTTTTCTCCTTAGGTAATAAATCTTCCTTTTCCTGTCTGGTATTGCCACTAAGGCTATACCAGACAGGAGAACATATTCAACATATTATGTGAACATATTATAGTCTTTCAGAGTGGGATTGAACTCCTTTTTAATGCTCCTTTTGGGCTTAAAACAGCGTCAACCTTGGATTAACTTTCAAATTAGATTGTGATATTTGATGTAATCCATTTTTCTGACAAAAGTACAACTTAATTTCTTTATTCTGTTGCTCCTGCAAAAATATTTTACACACAAGCGTCATATTTTGCAGCTTGCAAAGTTAAGGATCGTATTCTAAGTCTTTCAGCCTTTACTTTGTATACTATCTGAGCATTTTTATTTTCAACTAGCTGAAGTGCATGTTGATTCTCAATGGGGAAATAGAAGTCAAATTAAATATAGTATACCTATTTGTACATAAGAGAAAATAACATTTTGCATCTTAGTTTAGTCCAATGCATTACTGTATTATGAATGCTTGTAGCCCTGCGATGTATCACTACAAATTGTTCTTGACTGTAATAGTTAATATCTCTTAAAATTTTCAACATCTCTCAAAATCCTCTTCATATCGTCAATTCTTGCCATTGCTTCTAAATGGGCCTAAATATGCGATGTATTCTTATGAGAAAATGCATTAGCTTGGAATTAACTATTGCATTGGTCATCAGGTGCACAGGTTGTTTACAACCTCAAAATTTATCTTATAACCTATTATAAACAACCCAGTAAAGTTCTCAAATGAAAAAGTGACAGTACCTCCTTCAGGGTCTCAAAGAACATGTATGCATAGTTTGATGAAAATCGGACAAATGGTGTGGACTCAAATCTCAGACAAACAAACCCACTGAATTTCTGCTTATTATATATAGATATATTGCGAAACTTTCACTTTATGGGGATTTGGATAATTAAATATCATCATGTTGTGGTTTTTCAGTGGTTAACAGTGGCATCTTTTAATTGCAAAATTTGGCTGAATGAACTCTTTTAATTCTCTTGTACAGTAGATGCCAAAGAGCAGGATGAAGATATTCTCAAAACATCAGAGTGGGAGCCATTTGAAGGGATGGTGATGGAGAAGGTCATAGAGGAAGAAAAGTGAGTCATTTATCTATATTGTTTTTAAAAAACATTATGGAAATCATTATCAGTCATGGAGCTTTTTTCACAGTTATGATGTTTATGAGAATGTGCCAAGGAAAACAGTTTTATTTTCAGGTTGAAATATGGTTCTTTGTGCTCTCATAGAAAGTTAACTATTCTGGAGTATATTTTGCAGTTGAAAATTTTAGCATGTAGTATTACTGCAAAAATGCTCTGCAAATTCATTTGAGAATATTATTATGCTCTGTAGGATTGCAAAATTTGGTGATTATTTTAATGAAAGTTCATTCCGATTTTTTCACTTTCATAAATTACTATTTTAAACATAATGTATGCTTTCATTCTATTATTATGTTTTTGAATCTTTAATTTCATATATTAATCACAGAGAACAACAAATATTGTGGTTGTAATAATAATAATGGTTTGCTATGCTTCTATTGCTGCCCTTTAAATATGCACCTATTGGACAGCACAGCTCCTGCCTAGGTATATCTTAGTCTATCACGAGGTTAAGATTTAATAATAGCTAAATGAAGTGTATATCTGATTTTGTAGGAAGAAATTAATAGAATATTATGAAAAACTTGGTGAAGCCTCAGACAGAAGACGTTTGAAAGCAGAGTGGAGATCCCGGAGAATGATGCTGAGAACTGGGGATTCAGCCTCCTGCGGTATTGCTGCACAGGAGAAGCCTGACTGTGATAAGAATGTGTTGAATAAGGAGAGACTGTCTGTTAAAGAGTCTTCCAAATTGGAATGTCAGGAGAAAGTATTGAATGAGGATAGACTTCCTGTGAAAGAGCCTTTTGAAAGGGAGTGTCTGGTGGATGAAGTAGCTGAAGATGCAATATCACCTAAGGAAGGTATAGAAGAGAGCAGAGATGCATTGAAGGACTTGAATGAAGTGGATGTTGAACAGCCCTCTGTAGAAATGGAGGGCAAAGACAATCCAAGAGTTGAAGAAACAGAATGTGTGGCATTAACAAGTGAAGAGAAAGTGGAATTAAAGGGAAGTGAAGAAGCAATGAGAGAAACTGTCAAGGTGAAAATTGTGAATCCTATAGCAGAAATAGAGAGTAATTGTATGGAAGAAGGGGCTGTTGGTCAGATCAAAGAAGAGAAAGTTGACACTGAGGAAGGAATACACCAAAGTTGCATTTCAGATGTGCCATCTTCAAATGTTTGTCTGCCATTCCTAAAATCTCCAAGTAGATCCCACTTGAAGAAGCTTAGTGGTCTGTTCCCTTTTAAGGCTGATTCACAAGAGGAAACAGAAAATGAAGAAAATAATCAAGGTGAGTGGATTAACACTTTCAACGCTGAGGGTAAATTTTCAAACTGAACTGAAATTTATTTTTATGGTTATAGATTATCTTTGTATTCCTAATCATGAATTGACCAAAGAAAAATAGAAAAATATTTTTTTTACTTCAACTTTTAATATTTGAATTTGGACGACGATTGTCGAAAAAAAAGTTTAAAAAAATATTGGTTAAAAATGAAAACTACAAAACCCTTTACTGAAATAGAGCCTTACAAATGACTGAAAAGAGAAATGGAAGCGCTTGGAGGCGGCGCTACTTGAAGAAGGCCTTTAAAAAGAATACGGACCGTGGAATGATGATTGATCGTCGTCCGCAGTCATGCTGGACAATAATCATCGTCGGTCAGCGTTGAACGTGTTAAGATGTGTATGCCCAGTTCCAATTGTTTTATTGTTGATATTTTCATTTGAATAGTTAATTAAAAGTATAATACACTAACATCGGCTGTACAGGTGTTATTTAGAACTGGAAATTAATAGCAAAACATTTCCAGACCTCCCCTGGCTACTGCCAGGGGAGGTCTGCTATTAAATCCAAAATAATGTTTTGCTGTTAAATCCAAAATATTTATCGAAATAATCACTTTCTAACAACTTTGCCTTGACAATGACTACTGGTGTTGATGTCTTTTTTCTGACCTCATTCTCTTGATTAATTGGAAAACAGCTCTGTAGGGGATGAATGAGATGAGGAATTTTTCTCTTTTCATTTAGACTAAACAATTTTACTATCACATTTCACCCATCACTAATCCAAAATGACAAATCCCAAGTTTTGCCCATTGTTTATTGTTTTCAATCCCATGAAAATGAGTATATTCTATGTGATAAATTGCCAATTTGATGTGAATAGGATTTTGCTTAATACAAGCTCTATGAAAAGTAAAGAATTTGGTATTGCTTGGGATTTAGCCGCACAACTTCAATGTGCAAAGTTAACACCTTTACCTCAAAAGTAAAGAATATCAGTATAACATCTTATTGCTGTTTTTCATGAGGGAACAGGATTTCCAATATCTCTGTTCTGTTGAAGTGCAAGATGTTAGATTCTATTCCATGTAAATAGTGCCTCTAAAGTCCTTATTTTATCATTCTTTTTGCAAATAACAGGTAATTTCTGTTTTATTGTGATAAAATATTGAAGTTACCTATGGCTGAAAGGTTGCAATAAACTACCAATTATCTATGGGCAGATTATCCAGTTTGTATAATATACTTATGTAAGATCTTTTCTATGGAGCTGAAGGAATGCATCTAAAATAACATTATTGCTGCTAACAAGATCTGTTGTTGGGTGAAGAAGACTTTCAAAAATAATTTGTAAATAATTGACTATATATGCCTAAATAAAAAAATTGTTTATGCAAATCATAAAATATTTCAAGCAGTAATAGTGAAAGAAATGAAATACGGCTGTTAATGAATTAGAGGTTTAAAAACACTCTGTAAGCCATATGTCAGCAAGCAGAAGTGCAGTTGGTGACAAACAGGAAGCTCCGAATTATTGATTTCTGGGAAATCCCAGTGCACATTTCTGAGACAATGCCTCCATCACCAGGGGATTCACAATAGAAAGTTGTTGAACCAGTAATCCAGAGTTTCCCGTTTGTCTTTAAATGCGAGTTCTACCCAACAACATGGCTTATGGCTTACAGTGTTTTTAAACCTTAAAGTAAAAGTGAAAGTTAAGATTTTTGTTATTTTCTGATTGATGCATCCTCTCAGCATCATTAGCCCAGATAATCAAGAGTTAATTGCATTTCAAATAATCATTGACCTTATTTGTCAACATTTCTCCATTTAACAAAAAACTACAGTTTTGGTAGTGGAATTATTGTTAGGAGTGCTTCTTAAGACGTATTTTATGCATGCAAAGCACAACAACACTGTGGTGTTAATATGGTTAAATTTCAATAGAGCTTTCTCTGCCTCATTTTCTTGCAAGACAATGATTTATTTACTTCACATTGTTACTCAATAGTTCTCAATTATATGTTTTCTTTATTTCATACATACAAGCTTTTACAATAAGGCAATATTAATGAAATGATTTCATTATTTTAATACGCCATTTGTCCTGTTCCTCAGAAATAATTTAAAATTTAAGTTTTCGAAAGATATGGCAATTATTTACAAAGAATACATTTTAATTTAGACTTTTTAATGTACAAATTCTCCTTTAATATTTGGAAAACTTTCAAAATCGTTATTTTTTCCTGAAGTATAATGCCAAGCTCTGTTTTTAATAATCCAAATGCTGCTATTTATTTAAACTGGTTGTTTACTCTGTTTATCTGTATTTATTAAACTAATAGCATCTTTTTATGCTAACTAGCCACCATTTAAAAGAGTTATTATCCAGAATAAAGTTTAGTAATGTGATAATAATAAAATATTAACTCAATTTTAATGTGTAGTAAAAATTCCTCTTTTATAGTAAGGAATAGACTTTATTCTTAGTGTCAGAATCAGTTCACATGTATCATTTATTTTGTTTAACTACTAAATTTAACTAACCCTGAGCTTGCTTCTCCAAACACAGAGTGCAACTCAGTTATGGAAAATTGTGGTAGATTTAGGAGACATTCATCTGTGATCTTATTCTGAAATTTTTTTGTATACAGTTAAACCAGGATAAGCAAGAATTAAAGGGACAAACTATATTTTCTTACTTATAGAGGTTTCTCATTTAACCTGTTTCTCTATCCATGAGAATATTTTTATGCAGAGCTTATGTTTACTCCTTATGGATGGAATTGAATTCATTCACCATGATAATTCCTTTTTTACAAATTTTTTAATGTAATGGACTGCAATTTTCTTAGAAATATAGTTTTTAAAGATCCAGCTAAACACAAGTATGTAGATTGGCTTTTTGCCCAATCAATTATATTGTTTATTTTTTTCAATGAAGTGGTTCATAAGGGTGAAGAATTGTTTTGTTGCAGATCTTCCTCCAGAGTGGCCCTATCGGTCAGTTTTGTTGGCATTAATGGTGCAGTCAAGCAAAATGGATGCAGCTCTCTTGCAGTGGATGTTGGTTGAGAAGGGACTGGTTAGTCATCTGCGGTCTCTGCGTGCCTACTTCTTTCTCCTAGATGGAGAATTTGGAAGGAGGCTGTCAGAGGATCTTTTCTCTGCAATGCGTCGAGCACCAGGTGATGTATCTAACATACTTGACTCTCAATAACCCCTCCATCATTGGATTGGATGGTTTATTTATTTGTGAGTTAAGGAGCTGAAAAGTGTGCAAGACTTCAGCTAAGAACTCTGATAATCATGTTACCAATGTCTTAATGAATGCTGGTTAACTTAGAGAAACCATGCCACCAAAATGATGAGCTAAATTATAGGAAAAAGGGGCTAAATTACTGTTTAAAAAGACATAATATGGAGTTTTATTGATTGTAAAATGTTATTCTCTTATTGTCATCCAACTATTCACTCATTACAACCCATATTTCTCACAGCAAATTCGTCTAATTATTCATTTAATTCATTATAGTTTCTGAGAGAATGCATTCTCAAAATTTGATTGCCATCAGAAATCCTACTCCGACTATGTTACCTTTACTAGTTCTCTTTGTTTGAATGCAGATTTACTGATGTTGCTTTTGAACAGTCCTAAACAGAAAGAACTCTTTATTTAGCAATAAAGCACTTTGAAAGTTGTTCATCATAGTTGAATTAATTGAAAGTTGTTTCTTTCATGAAACTATTGTTAGTATCTTCTTTTCTGTATTTTGTATTTTAGTATTTAATGGAATCCTCGGACAGTCAAGGTCATTTTGCTTCTGAGGGACCCCACTGGGATTAAACCCAGGAAACAATTCATATTTCATGAAAGTGTGAGTGTGAGGGGCTTAATTAATGTTAGCCCTCTAATAAATTTCTCATCTACTTTCTATTTCAGGGGGAAAACCCAGTATTGAATGTTTAAATGAGCATTCTTTGAGCAGAATCCTTTCTCATGCTTTAGCCTCCTCAACATTTGCTGCATCTGATCCTAATGCAGGCTTGCTCTATCTCACTCTCAAGTAAGGTTTCTCATTACTGCTTATAGTTTGCTTATAGTATTATTTTAGTTTCAATATAGATACCCATCTATGTTGCATGTATCCCTTACTTATTTTCACTGTATGCTACCAGTATCTGCATTATAATCATATCATAAAGAATGGTGATTGAGGAAAGTCTTCATCGAATGAAACAGTTCAACTTCAAATTCTGTTTAAATCTTTTTAAGTATGGCATTGCACCTTTGGCCATTGATCTACCCTTCTACATTTATTCCTTGCATGTTTTCTTTCTGCTTGTTGTCTTATAGTGTACATTTTGTTTAAAGAAAACAAAATGAAGTTTTAATAAGATAAGGCTTTCCAACAAGTGTGGCTGAGACCACAGTTACCATTTGTACTTCTTTGTAGGTTTTGTACTTCTCTGTAGGTTGATTTTATGCTGAGGTTTCCCCCTTAATCTTAACCAGACATTAGGGAAAGGTAAATAACAAAGCAAAGAAGAGCTATTATTCCCTGGGTTTCAGCCCAAGGAATAGCAGGTGTGATAAATAGTGACATTACTAGGATGGTCTCGGTCTAGGTGGACAGGTCTCCCACTTTCCAGGCAGGCCCTATGTACTGCACATGTACACAAGCATGGCTGAAATACCTGCCCAGAAAGTGGGAGCCCCCATTTGAGTCCCAGTCGTGTCTCTATTTTTCACACCTATTATTCCTTTAACTATGAATTTCTACATTTTACATATATTGTGTTTAAGATGACCCTTGATTTTTCCATATAACTAAATCACTGCTAAACTAACACCTTGACTTTTTTAAATGAGGAATGAAAACGTAAAAGTTATAATGCAATGTTTTAACACATTAACATTAAAAGTGTAGGTTAACTTGGAATATATTTGAAAGAATAAAAAGTTGAGATTTGTATTTTGAGAGTTGTATTTGAAGCATCAGGAAGTTAGCCAGATTCAGGTTCTCAATTATAGACTTTAGATAGTTTAATTCATCCTGAGTATCTGTTAAACACATTATTGCATGTTATATTGCTCATTGATTGTAAAGCATCACTTCATAATACCTTTCTTTACTCAACATATTTTCCATTGAAATGTTTTATTTAAAGATATTCCTATGGATAATGATGTAGAGCTTATCAATAGAAAGTACTTGTTCACTGTTTCTGTTGCATTTAAATCTTCAGTCAATGTCCTGAAAATGCCCAGGTTGGAGATCCTCTGGCTTGTGTACATATGCAGTACGTAGCACCATGGCCTTTAAATGTGGTGCTTACAGAGGAGGCTGTTTCCAAGTACTCTCGAGTGTTGGACCTTCTTCTAAGGTTAAGGCATGCATCATGGGCCTTAGAGCAAACGTTTCTTCACCTACGAGTGCTGGAGCCTGGGAAAGGCATTGATAAGGTCAGTGCCATAGATTGTAATTATTTATTTATCTAAAGATTCAAATTATGAGCATTAAAATTTATGATCATCAGTTTTTAATGTCACTGTCAGCATCATGAATTGTAAAGCTAAATGTGGTGGTGAAGTAGATGCATACATATGAATTAATGTCTGAAAAAATATATAAAATGCATTTGAATAAAGGATTCATATCAGGATTAATGTGAAAATGAGCCACTTGAATTTGTTCCTTTTTAGATATTAACTTAACTATTCTATAAGTTTAATACTGATGCAGTTATTATTAGTTAATAAAGAATCTTCCAACTCTATCAAGTTTTCCTCTTGTGAAATACATTTGGTTTAAATGTTTATATTCTTTGTTTGATTAGATGTGTAGAATAACAACTTTATCTGGTTACAGGGCTGACATAGATTAAATTATTGATAATCATAGATGATTAAAGATTGTACACCCTTATTCCTACTAAGTAACCATTAAAATACTTTGGGGAAATTCCAATGGATGTAGTTGTAGAAACTATTTTATATTCAGTATTAGTTGAGTCTTCTCCTCATATTCGTGGCAGTTGCTTGTTTTGGGAAGTCATCAAAGGGAGGCAATCGCCACTCTCTTCAATGCTCAGTTATCAGTTTATTCATTATTCTCCTCAAACTTTTTCAGCTGTTACCCAGTGTCCTTGAAGCTGTAGTAAACAAGCAGGTAGCATTAAAAATATCTTTTGTCTAGCCAAATAGAAAAATAATATGAAATACTGGTAGAGAATACAGTAACAGCTACACATTAACATAATTCATCAAAATACTAGACTTCATAAAGTAAAAGAAAAACCATCAAATAGTGCAACTTAAAATACTCCTAAAATTAATATGCATGTGATAAAAAAATAACAAATTTGGAATGTTCAGTTCATATGTCACCCTTCTTACGATGTTTCTGACCTATAAACAGACGTGTGTAGTTAAAATCATATCTTTTCTACATTTCTGCAAGTTTGAATTTCGAGTTACCTTCAAGTGCCTTCATAGATGTTGAATTAACTAAAGCTAATCAAATGCTGACCAACAAAACCTTTGGTAAAGATACCAGTATGTATGAAGTGGATGAGCCTTTCACTCCATTAGCCCCATACCTTCTATCTTCTTCTAATATAGCAACTTAAATTTATAGCACAACTTTCAAAGGTAATAAAACTTTTTTTATTACAGCATTTCTATTAAAATGGCAAAATAACAACTCACAAACAGTTCAAGCTTGGAAGTAACTTGGGAGTGTAACTTGTTAGTAATTGGGATGTGTTACTTTTTTCCTGGATTCTCTATTCAATACGCATACATTCATACTACTTTCTGCCAGAAAAACATGTATTCCTTTTTACATTTCATATATGAAGAAGTGTGTAAGATTATTTGGTCTTTAGCAAGGTGTAAACTATAATATATGTGGATGAATAAGAAAATCGGCATGGTAGAAAACATTCTCATATTCAATAGAACTCCAAAAGAGAGGGATAGTAAGCAATATTTGCATTTGAAATTTTCAAGGGATGAAAACAAAAAATCATAACAGTTGTTTACCAAGAGAAATTGCTATTTTTCTTTGATTGCCATCTTGAAAGGGATGCAAATGAATTCAAGAAAAATGGATGAATCTCTACTGAAGAAGGTATGTTGTAGATTTATAAAACATGCAAAATTTTAGGTAAAAAAAACTTGTATACAGTGAAGAAAAAGAAGCCTGATAAAACAGTGATTAGCATAAATCTCTGCACAAAATCGGTTGGTGCCCTCTTGAATCGGTCCAAACATGGCTGCAATAATCACTTGCACATTTGCTTTTGATCGGCATTCAGCAAATGCAGCACCCACCTTGTGCAGAGCTTTTGCATCTCCAATTCTTTGTGCAAGATGTTTCACACCCTTTCTTCCGATATCCCCATGGCCTCAGCTATCTCACTCACCTTCACTCGCCTATTGTCCAACGTGATATCGTGCACCTTTTTAATGGTTTCTGGTGTGGTTGTGGTTTGGCTGTCTTTCACGTGGGTCATTTTCAAGGGATGTGCAACCACGTTTAAATTCAGCTGCTCACTTTTTAACGGTTGACATTGAAGGAGTAGAGTCCCCGTACACTTTTGTCAACTTTAGATGAATTTCCTTAGGGGTTAATCCATCCAAAACAAAGAATTTTATAACCGCACGATATTCAAGTTTATCCATTTTAATGAAAAACACGAAAAATGTCTACTGTAACAATACGTGTAAACAAACTACTTGAGAGAACAAGTTGAAACTAGTCTTACGAACTAATGACACGTGCGCCCAGGCAGGGATCGTACATTTTTTTCCGTTTCCTGTGTGGTTGCGGTTTTTGGCCGTCCTTCATGTGGGTCATCTTCGAGGGATGTGTGACCACATTTAAATTCAGTTGCTCACTTTTAAACGGTTGACATTAAAGGAGCAGAGTTGCCGAAAACTTTTCACCTTACCCTCGTATATCCATCTAACTTACTAAATAATATATCTGCCCTTCTTTTTTTCTTCTCTCTAAGGTGTGAATATTTATGTATCTTGATCTTATTATCTATCAGCCTTCATTTGCAGAATTTTCTCAATCAAATTATTACGTACATTTTAAAATTTTATTAAATATTTTTCCTTTTACTTAGGACATAGGAAGCTAATCGAAAGAAAGTGATAATGAAGTAGTCATCTGTCCTTTAAAGGTGTTCCCAAGACGTTGGAGATCCCCACACGAAGCAGTGCAGAACTCTCCTCAGTATCATCAGTTACAGCTGTACCGCCATCAGATGATGCATTTGGTGAGCTCTGTTCAGTCATACATAACGTCTGGGGTTCTCCAGGCCAGCGGCAAGAAATTAGATGAAATAATTGCTGGTTCTTCGTGCCTGGATGAGTTTTACACAGATCATGTTCAATATGTGAAAAAGATCCTCTTTGGGTGAGTTATAAATTATTTATTTTCTTTGAAATTTCTGTTAGGTGCCTTTATAGAAAACAATATATAAGCCATGTTATTTGTGCAAAAGTCTATGGACAGTGATATTTTAGCCATTGATACTTGGAAGCAGAATGCTTGCAATGTTGTCATAATCACCTATCCCAGTCTGTGCTTTGGGGGTTCTTCTGTTTTAATAATCTTATAATAAGATAAGAAAGGACAGTTTAGCATGACAACAGTTCATCATTCTACTCCCAAGTATTGTGGGATTTCTGTACTGTTAAATATAAATTCGTATAAAATAAATTGCTAATTTGTGATTAATGTAAGTAATAACTTGCAAAAATTCCCACTGAGAGCTTTGTAATGAGACCAGGCTCAATTCACTACTCCTATCCACTATAGAGTAAAATTTATTTTACAATTCAGTTGGATGAATATGAGAAATACAATTTCAAAGCGGTCACTACATTAAAGAGCGCCAAGATATGGTCAGTTT
>KZ308563.1:266894-282674 GCA_000376725.2 Ladona fulva | reverse complement strand
AAATTAATTATATATTAACATTAAAAAGAGGTAATTCTGAAACTATATTTCTGAAATTATATATTAAAGTTAAAAAAAGGGTATTTTTGAAATTTTTATTTGGTTGGCTGGCAATATCAAATTGATTATGTACATGAGTTATGAATCTCCCATATATTGAAGTTTCTTGTGTGTCTATTAAAAAATCGTATGTGGCATCTGTCAAACACCATACAACTTCCCAGGGATCTAGTTAAGATCACTGATTTAGGTATCCTTACATTTAAAACTAAAATGAGAGAATCACTAACCATATTTTGCCGTTTAACATATCCCTATGTGACTTAATTCACAATTTCTAATATTCATCCACATAAAGAGTTAGAAATAATTGTTTTATAAAATATTGGTCCCCGATGTAGACCTATTGTAAAAATCTATTTTTTTCATCTGTTGTTGAATTTTTCTTGGTGTGTGTATATTGATATTAAAATTCCTTAATCTTTCTCCATAGGTGCATGTTGAATAAGCGCTCTGAAACAATTGCTAACATTTTGAATGACATTCTTCGGCTTATAATGAAATTTCATTGGTCCTTGTGTTCAAGATCTTGGCACATACCTACCCATCAAGAAAACAAAAAGACTTGTCATTATGAGCATCCAAACTTCAATGTACTTCGTCGAATACATGGAGCATTTGAGGTAAGAGTCTGTCGAAGAATCAAATCTCTTTTCTCTCCTATTCCTTTTCCTTCTGGGAAAAAATTCACAAAAACAACCTCCTAGATGATTGGTTTGTTTTGTTTGCTCTTAAGGTAGTGTTGGGCTCCTTTTAATGGAGCTGATTTTTTTAAGCCCAGAAGGTGAATCCTAGAGAGATGTAGAACAATTTTATTTCTGGTTATTTTGGATACACTCAAAGTACATGCTGAATGCTTTTAATTGCCTCTGACATAGCCCTAATTTTAACTACCTTATTGACTTGATTGAGAGCAACAACTCATGCAACAACTTAACAACAGTTAAGGCAAAAGAATAAATGTATTTGGATTTACAATATTATTGAAGTTCAGTTCATGGAATTGAAAGAAGCCAAAAGATGGCTATCTTATAAAATAATTATTTGCCGTAAATATGGTAATGGTGTGTAGAATACTCAGACTACTGCTTTAATATTAATTACAGTATTCAAATACCAATACATTTGATGCTTTGTAGCTGTTACTTCAATCTTTGGAAAAGGTATATAACTAACTGTTGGATAAATGAATTCATGAACTTAAATGTAAATAAATTAAAAAGGTTGTTGCTCAACTGTGTAGAGTAGATGCCAATGGTAGTTCAGTGGTTAGAATACTTGCACAGAAAGTGGAAGACTTGGGAATTGAGTCCCAGTCAAGTCATTTCCTTTCAAGAGATTTTGCTTAATTGAATTATTGAATAAAGGAAAGGTTTTTTGGATCACTTGTTGCTTCTTAAATTTTTTGCATTTAATGATATATACTGTTATATTTGATATGGAAGCAGTTTGTAGTGCCAGAATGTACTTAAGTGAACTTAAAATGTACTCATTAATTGCTATGTTTCAGAGAGTATGTGCTGAATGATTTTTCTTGTCTATTATTTTTCAATTTATCCCTTGAAATACCTTTTCTTGTCCAAAGTATAAGGAAATTAAAGGATGGGAAAGAGGATAAAATATTTTGTCAAGATGTACTTGAGATGATTTTTAGGTGTAAAATATGTTTACTTGCCTGATAATATGCCCTTTACCATACTTCTGCTTGTTATTGACTAGTATTATAATTTATCATCAGATGCAAAAAGACTCATCAAATTTTACACTTGATTAAATTTTCTCAATCATAACAGTAAAGGAACTTTCTTAATTCAACTGTAAATTTCTCTTTAAAAATTGTATTTTCTCTACAAAAATGTTTATTTTAATTGGAATTATTATAATTGGTGTAAATTTGCATACCAGCTCTGAAATAATCAGTTTCATATGTATCGTTTGCATGGAATCGGTTTAAGGAACCCTTTTGGAGAACTCAAATATTTATTACTTACATCTTGTAGTATTACACATTTTTATGATCTACAGAAAGTTGTGCTTAATTGTATGAAGATAAAAGGAAGTTTTATAGAGTCTGAAAAGTTCCGAAAATGATGCATGCTCAGAGTTTATTTAGTAATTTTTTTTTTTTCAGGAAATGACAGACTTTCTGTTGAAGTATGCATGGCGTTTGGCATCTCATGGTTATCAAGCGTCACTTTTTGAGCTGCTTCAAATGCTTAATGTCAACAACTTTTATTAGTTCTACATATAAATAATTCTTACTGTAAATCAAACTGTATTTATTAATCCAAGTTTATCTCTCATTTATCGAAATATGTTAAATAAAATGTTACCTTTCTTGATGCAACTAAACCAAAATTTTCATTGTATAGCATTCCCTGCTATAGGCATCCATCTGGTATTTGTTTTTTTTTTTGTGGATACATTTCATAATGAATTACTTCAACCTTTACTTCACGGGACTTTCTATTATTATTCATGTCCTTTTGCCCAAAGACTCAAACTCCGGTGTATATAAGTTGATTTGTAGGGACTGTGAGACAATATATTTTGGCCAAACTTGTAGGAATTTCAAAAATTAGGGCAAAGGAACATGCTTCCTCTTTTCATAGTATGAGTAACAATTCACATTATACAAAAGAATGGAAAAAATCATTCTTCCTATTTTAAATCCTTTCCTTTACACAAACACATTCAAGGCTGTAAATTGGATGCTCTGGAAATTATGGAAATCCTCCATTTACATACAGCCAACAACCATTTGTTTTCGTACCACTCCCACTGATTTCCACTCCTTCTCCTCCTCCTCCTTCCACTTCAGAGTAACTCCTTTCCTTCCCTTTCACCCTATTGTTCTGGGGGTTTATATGTCGTGGTTTGTGAAGAATTTGTGACTTGAGAATGACACTAGTTGTTGGTCTTTAATAAAACATTTTTGTAGAAACAGGAATATTTAGTTCCTTTCATTCACCATGAAGGATTTATTTCAATTTGGCTCTCTGATCAGGTGGCAGCACCTGCTGTTATTCATAATGATACTTTGCTAACACTATCTACAAATGTTGCCCATTTTCCACCACAAGGAAGTAGACTCTGTGCTAATATACTCAAGATGCAAATAAGGGTAGGTGTAAGAGTATAAATTGTAGTAAATAAAGAAGGAAACTCCAGCATCAGCAGATCCTTGTCTGTTTTCCATGTATGGTGTATTGATTTAGCTGTGCAGGCTAAAAAGTATGGCAAATGAGTTAAATAGAGGGTCTGATTGTATGCTTTCACCAAAGAGAAAGTAAATGGGCGAGCTGCCAATGGCAAGAGTCAGGAAATGCTTAATTGAGCTGTGCTTATTTGCATTGATGAAAAAGACTTATTTGCTATAATTGTAGTTTTAAATATTGTTTTCAATGAGCAAAATTAACTTTCTGCAATTCTTATTATTCAAATATTTTATCACTGTTACTATCTCACTGGCAGTTTTTTCTCAGGTAAATATAATACCACTAATTACTTATATTTGTCATCCAATAATATTCTAACAGTCATAGTGCAGAGATGAAATTATATATACTATTTGTCAGCATAACAAAGAAATAATTACATTTAATAAAATTACATTAATTAAAACATTTGAAGACTGACATCCTATCAAAAAGTAATTACTCTCTTTTTAAATCAATACTATTTCTTAAAATCGAATAAAAGTATTGTGGAAATTGCAAAGTATGCATCTTTTCATAATTATTAAATTCTCTGAAGCACCAGAAGCAGCATAGGAAATAAGCATTTTAAGAAATCATTCAAGAATATTTTAATATAAGACTTTATTAATGACATACCTAGGAAGACTAAGGACTTAAATAATTCAAATCATAGTCTTAAATTTTCCTAACAATAAGCATAAAAACTCCCTTATTTTTTTAAACCAACTTGAAGGTATTTCACAGAGGTGGTCATCCAAGGAGTACAATAACGATATTTTGTCTCATCATTTGATCATTTTGTATAAAGTTAAACCACCTTCCTCATTGTATAAGATTCTCCTACTCCATATATGACAAGTTCACCTAAAAGAGAAGAACCAAGTAAATTATTATTGAACAGTTTAACAATTTGAATACATTTTATTCTTCATTTGCTGTCAATTCTGAATTTGAAAATTTCTCATAAGCAACTTGATTTGATGAAAGACCTTCATGTTTAAACCTTAAAGATATCCTAGTTAGATATAATAATGCAAGAAGTTAGTTATTCTTGACCACCCGATAATAAATAACCCTAGAAAAGTAATTACTAACTACTAACTTGCTACAGAGATATATACCTTACCAGTAATACGAGCTGAAAACCTGACAAACTAGGAATGCCTTGTCAAAGACATTCAAGTTAAACAATAATGCAAGCAGTAAGAGTCATTCTTTGACTAGCCAATAGGTTTAGTAGAAATGCACAAAATGGAAATTTCACAATTTCAAAGCAATAATGTGCCCCATCTGTATTAACCAGAAAAATTGTAATGTTTCTTTTGCATTTTGTAATATCATCATGCTCTTGTGGTACCTTGAATTTTCATGAAAATTCATCTAAGAAAACATTTTCAGTCCTTTTAATCTAAAAGGCTGAGAATGTAGAATCTTCTCATATTTTAGGCATTAAATATATGAGATAATAAGGCATTTTTACCTTTAGACACCTCTATAATGGCTGATATTCAAAGACATTATGATAAACTTAAACAAGAACACATCTGAAATGAGTTAACGTAACATATACAAAAGAATAAGTCAAACTATAAATAAAACATTTTTACAAAAGAAACTATGCCAACCTATGCACAAGAGGTATAACTGCTCAGATAATTAAGATTTATCAAAAAATAATGTTAACTTCTCCAAAATCTTTCAGATTTTAATGGCTGATGTCATGTAATATATTAAATCTAAATTTCTAACTGTTTGACAACTGCTAATATTTTGTGGGTGGAAAATTGACAAACAAAAAACAAAACTTTCTACAATAATTCGGTGGTCCACCTAAATGCAAGATACACGAGTGGATATTAAAGTATCATGGGTATGAGAGATTGAGTCAAACTCAAATTTTCATTACATAAATGAAAGAGTAATTTTAATGTTACATATTAAAGTAGCTTCTTCCTCAGCTAATTTCAAATTGTTAAGGAGGAGGTAATAAGATACTCTGCCAAGACCAGTAGATTACGATATTCAATGTAAACAAAGGGCAAATTTCACATCACTCAGCATTTTTTCAAGATACTACAATTGGAGGAACATACTTTGTTGATGCCATTTTGGAAATCAACATCCCAGGGATACATTCTTTCAATCAATTTTTCGTTTCATATTAAACTTTATCTTAAATTACGTAACTCAAGGTAATGAAAATTTGATAATTTTTATCAGGATCCAAATATTTCTCAATATTTGAGTATATCAAAGAAGTAGTTAAAGTTCTAATTTTATCATTACCATCCCAACTTATCAGGATGAAAATGTGTTGTGAATCATTTGTGGATTCAAGGGGAAGATACCCGGGTATGATCTGCAAATTTGTAGTGCTAGTGGTGCTAGCAACTAGCTAGGGATCTGCAAAGCAGTTTTGATTGAAATGCATTGGGATTTCCTGGTTGCACACATGAATACACCATGTTTGTCTCTATCCCATTCTGTCTTAATTTTAAATGATTCACTTAAAAGTTCTTTGCTCAAAATTCAAAATTGCTATTTTAAAAATAAATTAAAGCATGTCAATCTATACCCAACTGTTTAAGAGTAAATCAGTGAAGCTCTGAAGTACCAAAAATGATTTTAGCCAGCCTGGGTCTTTAGGAGTTAAACATAAGTACATTGACACAATTTCACATGCTTGCGAAGTTAGGAAATCAGCTTTTTCTTACAACTAGTGTTAACTGGTCTGGGTGAAAGTCTTATTTGAATAGAATAATCTTTTTAATATCACTTTCGTAAACTATTAATTGCAAAGAATTTTCTACAATAGAAAGTTTCAGGATTTAAATCTTTCACCCAAGAAGATTTTAAAAATTGATCTTTGATAATCAACAAAATTTTTATTCCTATACATAATTACAAGCTTTAAATATCACCAAGATAGAATATCAGTAATATTCCTTTTCTTTTGGTCTGAGCAGCAGTTCAGCAAATACATTTCCTAGAGAAATATTGTATATCATACAATTAATCTGACAATCATACTAATCCACTCCAATGTTGAGGGACATTAACAAACAGGAAAAATTAAAAAATTACTGAAGAAACTTAATTGTTTCAAGAACTTGTAATCATGAATTTTAATTAGATTCGATTAATTGTAACCATTGCTATCTTTAGTACTGCTTCAAACTTCTAAAAATACAAAGCACTTAACCATTTACATTGAAATGTTGATTTATAAAGCACATCACTTTGTGGGTTAACCATCTTTTATTGCAATAAAAGCTTTGCCACTAGCGCTTAATCCGACCATTAAGAATAATTCAGAGAACAGATATGAGAGGTTTTCATTTAATTCTTTTAGAGTTATTCAAATTACATCGTAAATGCTTTATGCTAAGATTCAGCTTAATGGCTCTCTCAAATCTCTAATTTTTGAACTTTTTCAAACTACTTACCCATGCACAATAATCCTCAACCCTCGATCTCCAGCTCACTGCAAATCTTTCAGGAACTTTAGTGATGCTTCATTACCTGAAAGAAACAAAATAATTAAGATTTAGGTCAAGTTAAATAGCTTTCCCAAAAGTGGAAGCTTCATTAGTTCATAACTTTATTTGTATTATGAATTTAGTTCGCTTTTTAAACAAGACAAATATCCTGTATAGAATAAAAAATACAATATACTTGTTAAATGAAAACAAGTGTTTTGCACAGGTTTCCAAACCACGCAATGGCGTACTGTGCAAGGCTCGTTTCCCCTTTTGAATGGAGGGGTATCGCCAGAAAACTGCAACTGGTAAATATTTCGGGGGATTGGGATGCTCGCGTCATCAGTTGCAATTAACTAGCCCTATGAAACCATGGTGTGGCAATGGCATGAAAACCACTGCCTCGGAAAAGAAAGAAGAGGAAGACTTTTAGAAGACCAAGTAAATTTATTCTCTAATGGCTAAAAAGCCGGTCTGTTTTAGTGTGTGTAGTGCCTATCACTTTAATTTCCCCTCCCCCCAGTCACTGTAGCCCATCGAGTGGGCCATACTTCACTTAATTTCACACTCCCTCCAAACTTTAATGTAGACCTGTTCTCTGAAGCCCGTTGGTTGGGCCCCTGTCTAAAGAAACCTACCCCCTACCACCCTTTCACCTGAAAGACGTCGATTCCTTACCTTGAGCTGTGGACTTCCTCCAGCGTCGGCAGACCTCTGCTTTCCATCGGCGTACAGAACCTCCTCTTGAGATCACTCACTAATTCACTAAAAATGACCATATCACAAATTTCACAAATCACTTAACACTACTCTTCAATCTTCTCCCGAGGTTGCTTGAGACTCCAATTCTCCGAAGCTGCAGCTCCTCCGCGACCGCCGGAAGGTCTAAACATCACAATAGCCTTTTCTTCACAAGAGGATTCTTCGGAAGAAGAGCGGCGCCTTCCTAAACATCGCTGTCAAGTCTCTAAACACTGGAAGTGGTGCACCTTCGTAATGAGTATCATCGATGCAGTCTCAAACCCTCCAAAGATTTCGACGGCCGAAGAGAATCAAGTAAGTTGCTGTCGTTGTGGTGGAAATCGAAATCTTCGAAGCAATAAATCGATCGTCAGGAAGAAGTCGTGGAGGATAACTTCTTTACGAATATCTTCGGCTGCTAGCACAGGTTATCTTCGAGCAGGACTCAGAACTGCAACAGTTCGATGACTACGCAGCTTTTCTTGGTGGTAACTCTTCTTCTATGCCAGTCTCAACATGTCTTGCTCGGAATGGTGTTGCCGGTCTTTCCGCGCCTTCGCGAACACTGTGACGGGCGCTACGTTCTCAGGGTTTATATACTCCCTTGGCTCTACGAGAAAAGTGAAGGGAGGGGAGGTGGGGAAGGAGGAACCAAGAACACTTCGTCTTACCAAATTCGCTTGAATGGGGAACTATCTCACTCGGTAGTCATATTTCTGTTTTTTCTGAAGTGTCGTTCTCTCGAAGTTTCGGAATCACTTTTCAATCTAAACTTGATTCTGCAACTGAATAAATTATATTTACTGAGTGTGAGCGTTGAATATTTAGAACGTGTTACTTATTTGGCGATTTTTAACCGAATCTCAACCGTAGCTCTGGATTAACTTTCAGGATCCAGAGCTTTTGGTCTCCGATAATTTCAATGTAGGTAGTGTTTAAGTAATTCAACGGAGAATATTATATTAGAGCGCTCATTAAAATCGCAGGCGGGAAAAAATTGGGATCCGGTGATCAAATATCGTCAAGTGGAGAACGTAATTTGCCGCAAATAGTAACATTTTTGGGACATTGAATCGAAAAGGGCCTAACTTGCTAGTAAAATTACGATAACGTTACTGTATATTTTACGTCCTGCATCATTGAGTTTCCTCTTCTTCCTGCATCGTGAGTTTTACTCTTCCCCGTTCATTGATAGTATTTTGACATGCGTAACTTTTTCATTGATGGCGTTAGTTTTTTTACTAAATTTTTGTTTTCTGGAAAATATAACATTAAAAATGCAGTACACATTGATTACAACGCTACAGCATCAGTAAACGCTGTCCAACTATATAGTATTATTCTTTACATCATAAGTCGTGAACTTGTCGATAAGATGCAAGTGCTGTAAAACGCATATGATTAATTTAACTGCTGTCTCATTAACCCAACTTCTTCCGAAAGACAGACACTCACACTTCCCCAAATGCTCATTTGACCATATGATTTAGTAGCTCGGTAAGGAGCCTTGTCGCAACAATAACTGCCTTTCAATCGAACACCTTTACTGTTAATCTCTCTTTTCTCGATGAAAACCATGGTGTTTGACCTAGAGCACATTTCCGTTCACCTTGTGCAATACTATCACAAAAGTCAAATGCAACATATTTAGCGCGAGGGGAAGCTACATAACTTTCCAAAGATACCTCACACCTGACCCGCACAAAATCTAATACAACTATTTTTTATTACGAAGGTACGTCATGTAACTCATGAGTCCTTTTCCGGCCATGAAATATGACATAAAGCAATGGAATCACTGAATGAGGTAAAGAGGAAATTTTTCGTAAAATTGCTTCTCCTACGTTAAAGATAATGCTTCATAATGAGCTATCTTCGTAGATAGCTTCAGATCTCAATTAAATTCTCGATATTACTTCCAGTGATAACGTTTTTAATCAGATTTAATGCTTGGAAAAGAATAAATAGCTTCTTGTAGTAGGCTTTTCAGCATGACTCATTAAAACTTTAGATAATGGAACAATAGGAAAAATCATGCGTGTGCGCGTTTCAACAGGAGCCTAAATTTTAATGTAATCAAGTATACGGACACTGCTCTAATTAACATCCTATATAATAGTTAAATAGCCACCCAAACATAAGCGGTATATTTTGAAAGAATTTTCGCGGCTCTCGCCGCTCGATGTGAATGATATCGATACAAGGGAAATCGCGGACAAGTGCGAATCGTATCCGTGGCTTGAATATACGGCGTGTAGCATGAAAAAGGATAGGCCTGCAAACATTTGATGTTACAGTGTATTAGTTTTTCATAATGGCTGAAAAAGAAATGTTATTCGTTCATAGCTTAGGAACTTGGTTACAAGTTAACTGTGATGTCATTAAAAGGAACAACGACACCGTACGTCTTCTCCGTAAATGTTTGATTGTTTCAAGAATTGTTAATAAACACATTTCACTTTCTTTCAGATTAATATGAAATGCTTTTCTAATGGAAAAATAGTTAACGGTCTATTAGCCGTGAGTTTGCAGTTAGCAAAAGATTCTGCTATCCCAAACGTTATGGGAGAAAATTTAGAAGAAGAAGTGCAAGTGAGGCAGTGGATGGAGTACGCATTGTTAATAAACAAACTGTCAGATAATATTACAGCGACGAAGCATATGCTGGAGGTAAATGTTAATGGGAAAAAAGACATTATTCCATTATTATGACTTTTCCCTATACTAGCTTTAGGATGACTTTCCTAACGTAATTAAATCGTTTAATGAAAAATAATATGCATCAATGCCCGTTGCTTGCAATGAGTATATTCGAATTCATTTATTAGTGCATGATTATTGTTTGAAGGGACCTGGTTTTAGTATTAAGAAATGTTTGTGAATATACACTGGACAATATGTAAACATTACTGTCCATACCGGCATAAAATTATCTGTCATAAATCTGTCTACCTAGAAAATTGTAACTGTTGTGTATTAAAACTTTTGTAGATAAAGCAATAAGATCCTCAACATCCACAAAGAATGTTTAAAGATCCATAGACGTTATTTGTATAAGATTAATCCAATTTGAAAAAGTGACATTTTGGAATAAGCTAGGCAACTGAATTATCTGTTTTATGTTCACCAAAAGTTAGAATACAATTAGAAGATTAAATTTTATCCGCAATTCTTAAAAAGAAATAAAAAATTTTGATTTCTGTAATCATTTCAATTATTACAATTTATTTAGTACTTATTGTAAGTTCATCCAACTCTATCGATTATTTTAATGCCCAAGAATAGAGGACAATTTTCATGTCCTCAATGTAAATTGTAGATAATTTGATTCTTGCCCATTAAACTTATGTAAGCTTTGATGTTATCTTTCCTAACTCTTAACTCATCATTTTAATAATACAATTTTTAAGTTACTGCTTATACTGAGTGATCGAGAAATACTCTCATCCAAGAAATATACTTTGAATGATTATTTAGAAAACTTTTCCTGACCATTTACTTGAACCATGATAGAATTACATATGTATATTTTATCATACTAAATTAAAGTATTATTGTTTCAGTTTTTGAATGATGCGCTATCAACTCGTACCTACCTAGTAGGAAATAAAAGGACGTTATCAGATGTTGCTTTGTATAAAGCTTTGTATCCTGTGATGGTATGTATCTTTGGATATTATTAGTGTATTATTTTTGCAGTTAACTGTATAAAAGTCAGTATTTTGTCATTAAATATGATATATATTGGTTGTTTTCCTTATGCAACCTAGAAGCGCTGCACAAACTGATGGCCACTGGTAAAACTATCCATATTGATAATCTTTTAGTTTTCTGTTGCAAAGTGGGTATCCTTAACCCTCACAACAGTGCACTGCTATTGTGCTACACTTGGCTCCTCTAAAGTTACCCTTTTCCAGCAAAGACGACACATTAACTCACAGTTCCAGTAGCTGCAATGCAGCACTCGCAGAGTGGTTAAAATACTTATACCATACAATTATCTAAAGAATGATTTTTCATGACTGAAACCTTTGGAAATAGTTGGTCAATAATTGAGATATCACAGTATTCTTTTTATAGTTACAATTGATTACGTATTGATTGAGATTACTGCAGAGGTTAATACAGCAGAATTGTTTCATTTTCAAATGAAAAAAATTGGAATGAAAGAAGTTGAACAGTGGATTTGGTTGATATCGGAATGTTGGTCAGTTGACCAACTGTTGTGATTTATAAAACCCAGTTAAAGTGAAAAGCAAATAAAACCAAGTAGTGAAGAAAAAGAACAATCACATATCCCAAAAGAACATCAATGATTGCATATTTTCATTCTTTTTTTGGCCAGGTAAGGATTTGTGATAAATTAGGAGAATTATCTCATCCTGTGCCTTGCTTTGGTGCCAGGAATTCATCAGCTGATTGGGACCTTTTAATTGGGGGAACATTGCCATAGAAAGGCATCCCTTATTTCTTTCTAACTTTCTTGAAGTGTTGTTTTAAAGAACCCAATGCCAATCATGTCAATTTTAAGTTTGCCTTACTATCAGATTCTAAAATGAATTACACAGATGTATCATATTCCAAGAACTTCATTTTTAACTGAAAGTCTACTGATTATGATTTTATGTTATTGTTTCCAGCTTTTTTTGAGAGTCTACTTTATTACTGGAGAGTATATTTGCATGAAAAATTATGGCTACTCATTCTCTTTACACAATTTTATTATCTATAGATGCTCATGTATCTTGCATTTAGGTCGATCACTGCATTAATGGACAAAGTTCTGTTTCTTATGTTTGTCATTTTTCCACCCTTGAAACAAAATATAAGTATTTGTCAAGCAATTGCTTTTTTCAGGTTAACAATCATTATGACATGAAATAGATATGGGAGAAGTTTTCCTTATTTTCTGATAAATCTGAATTGTCTGAGCAGATATACATCATTTCTTGTAAATAATAAATTTAAATAAATATCAGTAAATTTAGAAATAAATTTTATATTATGTTTAACTTATTCTTCATTACATATGTTGCATTAACTCAATTCAGATGTGTTCTTCTTTAAGTTTATTATAACATCTTTGAATAGCAGCCATTTCAGAGAAAGTGTGGAAAGGAAAAATTACCATATTTTTCCTTGTCTGACTCTTTCAATATTAGATGATTCTACCTTACCATCCCTTTAGTTAATGAAATAATGGGCTTTTACCAATTTTCATAAAAATTCAATATATCATAGAAGAGCGTGATAATATTAAAAAATGTAAAAGAAACATTTTATTATGATCTTTCTGGTGATTAACTGTGTATTATTAATTGGTATTCCTTGTTTGTCTTGTTTTTTTGCTTGTATTCATGGTCAGGCATGTATCTCTGTAGCAATTTTGAGTTATAAATTACTGTAGTTATAAATTACTTGTCTTGGGTCATTTATTATTGTTGTGATGTATCTTCATGTTTGTTTTGGATGGTTGAACTATAACTCTTACTTCTTGCAGTATAATATCTAACTTGGATATCTTTGATAAGGTTTGAATATGAAAGTCTTTTACCAAATCAAGTGCTTTTGTAAAATTTTTTCTGGACCCCAGATATGACAGTAAATGAAGAATAAAATGCATTCCAATTGTTAAACTGCTCAGTACAAATTTACTTTGTTCCCTTTTAGGTGAACTTGACATATATGGAGAAGGAGAAACTTATGCATTTAGGAAGGTGGTTTGACTTCATTCAGAATGATCAAATGGTGAGACAAGATAACAGTATTGTACTTCTCGGGCGGCCTCTTCTGTGAAATACCTTTTAGTTAATGTTTTAATAAATTATGATGCAGTTATTTTGAACACTTATACTCATTGTCAGGTAAATGAAGAAAACAATTTGAATCATTTAAATCCTTAGTCTTCCTTGGCATGTCATGAATAAAATCATAAATTAAATTATTATTGAATGTTTTCTTAATACAACAATTACTATAATCACTGTAATTCATGTATACCCAAGGGGACCCCACTATCCCTTATTTCTGATTTTTCTTCTCATTCTATTTTACAAGCAGAATTCTTTGTACCTTTTCTTCAGAAGTATCCTAACTTAGATATTTTGATAGAAAAAAAAATAACTTTGAGTGAAACTAAAATTATAAAAATGATAAAGATGTCTTTGTTAGTAATTGTTGGCCAAAATTATTGAGGTTTTAGAAAAAATCCACTTTTTTAATATAATGTTTTTCTGAACCAGAAAATTTGCTTCCTATATTAACTATGTTGGATTACTCCAAAGTTTATAGTAGTCCATTGAACTCGTGAAGAAGATGTTCCCGGATAATCTTTCAGAAATAGAATTGATTTCGAAAGAGGGAGTACTTACTTTTTGATAAGACGTCAGTCTTCTAATGTGACTATTTCTAATTATTATTGAAGACAGCATATATAATTTTTTCTCTGCTCTTTGATGGTTTGAATATTATTGGATGACAAGTATTAAGTATTTAATGCTACTGTACTTATCTGAGAAAGAATCACCAGTGAGACAGATGCAACAGTGATAAAATATTTGAATAATAGGAATTACAGAAAGTTGATTTTGCTCATTGAAAACAGTTCTTAATACAACAGTAATGGTAAATAATAGTCTTTTGTATCAATGCAAATAAGCACAGTGCAATTCAGCATTTCCTAACTCTTCCCCTTGGCAACGTTCCTGTTTACTTTGTTATTTTCAGTGAGAGCATATAGTAAGACTTTTCTTAAGCTAAGGAAGCACATTCCTTTGCCCTAATTTTGAAATTCCCACAATATTGGCCAATGTATATTGTTTCACAGTCCCCATAAATCAACCTATATACACCATAGTTTGAGTCCATGGGCAAAAGGAACTTGCTTTCTCTTTTCATAATAAGAATAACAACTCACATTTGGAAACAATGGAAATCCTTGAGATAGAGTAAGTATAAACTGAATATCGCAGAGGTGGTATGCAAATTTGGAAAACTAAATGGAACAAATGAATTAAAGAGAAATTCCAGAATATAAGTGATATCGGTGAATAGCATCATGCTAGTATTGTAGAGATAAAAGAATTTGTAGTAGCTTTGTTTGAGTAATGGCTGGCCTATCACTAGGCTTTACTGTTTTCCATTTAAGGAACATATTTAAATCGACTGAAGTTCTTTCATCTGACTCATAAATTGAATGTCTTTTCAACTGAGGTGCAACAGTCTCCTCTGTGTAAATCGTTTTCCTTTACCTGAATTTCAGTGTCCTCCGTAAATTACTCTGTCCCAATATCCTCTTGAGTGGTCAAGGCATTTCATATTATTAAGTATGATCTTCTAATCTTGCTCTATGCAGTATTCTGCAACTGCCAGCTTCTCCAGTTGGCCTAAGGTTAAATAGCAGGAATGTTCTTTCAAAAATTCAGTGATGCTGCATCCAGTTTGCCCAATGTAATTAGTCCCACTTTTGCATGGAATTTGGTATATCACTGGTGTTCTTAGGCATAAGTACTCTTTTACATGCATTAGGCATTCCTTAAGTTTTTGAATAGGTATGAGGACAATTTGGATATTATATTTCCTCAGAATTCTAGAGATTTTTTTCAAAGACTGTGGAGATTTAAGTGACATACATTTTTACAATAGGAATTTGTGTATTTTGTTACAATTTGAAAGAGCTGGATGAAAAAATGTAGCTATTGTTTGTGCTAGCAATGTTGCAAACAGCCCTTCTTATTCAGTTTTGTAGTGCCTAAACAAGATTGTTAGGGCACTACAATATCAATCTGAAAATATAACCTCTCTCAGAATCTCACAAATTAAGCACACATCCCTCTGTTATTGGAATCTTTTTCATGAGACATTAAAAACACTACTGAGTAGTAAGCAAACTTTCGAATCTTGTAGGGTCTCTGATTGTTTTCAACTCGTAAACCTTTGTTAACAACAAAGTAGATTGCTAAAATTAAAAATAAATGTGTTCATGGTGAACTCTTATTTAAGGCTACTATGATGAACCCCTGCTTAACCATTATATTCTTCTCAAAACTACTACTTAGGTGATACAATTGAAAAGAAAAGTATATATTTTCAAAATAATTCTTTTATTCAGATTTCAAAGTTTACAGGTTGGGACTAATTTCCCCTACTCTTCCTTCCTCCATCTCTGTCACTTGCCCCTGTTAAATATCTGCCAACTTTTGCTCTTATCTCCACATTGGAAACAGCTGGAAACTTCTTCCTGATAGCACCTGAGAAAAATTTTTAAATAAAATTACACTAATCTCCCTCACATTTAAAAT